>DF363028.1:17428-36522 GCA_000787875.1 Solanum virginianum
CCGGAAAGTGTCTTGGCCCCGGCTCCAATCTATGTTTAGAGGTGTTATTGGAACAAATGTACTTATGCTTGATCTTTGACTCTTCTATGTTTTATGCTATCAAAGACTTCTCTTAGCCTCGATTTCCCTTATTTATATCTCTTGATGTTGCTTATTTTTCTTCCGCAACCAAGGACATTTATATGGTATGCTAAGAGGTTGTTTGGGGTCCCTTCGGGCTTCCATTCATCATATCATGTCTAGGCCCTATGCTTGGATCATGAAAATACGATCTTTTCACCATCCATAAAACTTGCCATTAACTCTCAGTGGCCTCGTAGATGGTTGTCCCTCTTCTAAGTTGAGTGGAGTATCCATATTCACAAGAAATCTCTAGGTGTGAACCATATAGAGATTCTTTCTCTAGTACCACTTGAAGACTTAGTATGTGTCTACCCTAGTAAGGGATCTGGTCCCTCGGAACACTATAAGCAGAAACTACAAAAATGTAGACAATAAGAAACAAACACGCAAGGATTTAACATGGAAAACTCCTTGCTCAAGGGAGGAACAACCACGACCTGTTCAGATAGGATTTTTCAAAATCCAAATCCACTAATGAATGAGCAAAGTAAAGAAATACAACATACACAACTTATTTCTCTCACTTTCTCACTATTCCTACTTGCAACCTAGTCATAAGAAATGAGCAGCAACAACATCACATAGTCTATACTCTGACTACCCTGATGATGTTAGACTACACTACAATAGAACCTTAGGACTATACATAGCCTACAATCAAGGTGTACAACTCTCAAAATAGTGAAGAACAACAATGACCACGTTCCTTTAATACTAGGAGTGATCTTACAGTTTGCAAACCAATACAACAGCTAACAAATAAAGAAACTGTAGAAGTCTTCTATCAGGTCCCTCACATGCAATAGTTGTATCTTCACACACAAAAAGCCAAGAGAGAATTTTTGGAGAGAAGAATATTCAGTTGTGAAATTTTTCAAAAGCTTAAGTTTATTCCTTGGACGAGCTCTTTTTATACTGCACTCGATGCAGTGCATGGATTGCTGGTCCTTCAGTACAACTGAGATTGACATCTTACCAACCACAACAGCTTTTAAACCAACTTTATCCCATGTTCAACTCAGCACAACAATCTAATAGTCTACCTGGTCCTCCAGTTAGTTTGTTAATCATCAAAACATCAAAGTCATGTACTTAATGGTTTTCCTGCCTTTATTATCAGCAGTCAAGAGTATTTTTTGACCTTCTTGAATAATATCACATAGCTCTAATGCTTTCCTCTAATAAAATCTTACATCATCAACTTTTACCAACAATAATATTTTTCATTAAAGAATGGTGTCTTTGTGGTCGATTGTCTTTTATATGCTCTATATAGACGGTCTTTTCTTTTAGAGATGTTAAGTAGATAATTCTCTTGTAGTAGTACTTAAGAGTGTCATTTCTTTGTTGAGATTCGTGAAGGATTGTGTTTTTTGCATTTGTTTGTTATGTGTTGCTGCTTATTAATTATCATCAAAACTTTATTGTGGGCCTAAGCTCATATCCTTCTAGGTTACATTTTTCTCCCTCATTTGTGCAGCTCCTTAGATCATGACAAGGGACGGCAAAATGGATAAAAAAATTAGGCTAAAGTCATCGACAAACACTTAAACTTATCCATGTTTTTCACTTAGACACCTCAACTAAGACTAGTTCCTATTAAACACCTCAACCAACCAAGATTTTAACCCCTACTTTTTTCCTACCTGGCATTATGTCATCCGCGAGTGTCACTCAAATGCAGATGACCTGGACAAGTCATCCATTCAACATCACCCACATAAGCTCCACGTTGGTTGACCTTCCACATCAGATTTTTAAAGGGCGAAGAATCCCTAAATCAAAACATTTCTCAGTTCCTAATCTTGCTCCCTTCCCGACCATTTTCTCTTTCCATAACCAATTTCTCTCTCCCCTACTAATTCTCCATTGATCTTGAAGAAGAAATGCTGGTTTGAGTATCATCTTTAAGCCTCTTATTCGTTTAAGTTATGGTTTTTAATATCTTTTACTTAATTTGGTGTAATCGTTCTGCTGGATATTGTTGTTGTTGGGTACTATTATTGCTGCTGTTTTGGCTGATCCTTTGCTGCTATTTTTGTTGAAACTAGAAAGACCAGACAATAAGGGATTAAAAGTAATAATATTGTTAATTATAAAGAAATGGAAATGTTAACTTGAGATGAAACATATAGGGCAGGAATTGAGGGATGTGGGGGAGACAAAAGCATAACAAATTGTTTGTTTATGAAACAAAGAAAACAAATAGATGAAGTTTATTAATCTTTAATTAATGGGGAATGGAATGAAGAATAATTGGCGCGGATTGAGAATAATTTATGGTGGTGTTAACGATAAGATTTTGGAGACCTCCCCTTTTGTGTTAATGGTGTTAACGGTAAGTTAACAGCCTAACGTTGATAGAAGTTCTCCAAAATCTTCGGGTAATGCTCTCAGTGTTGACTACAGGGGGAGGAGTAAATCAAAGGGTCAGAATACACATGGTAGATCTAAGTCAAAGAATCATGGAAAATCGCCACATAAATCTAATGTGTTATGTTGGAATTGTGGAATGAGGGGACATATTAGGATAGACTGTAAGAAACCCAAAGAGCAGCAGAATAATAGATCTGAAAATGATAATGACTCCGTAAATTTAGCAGAAGACATTAGAGATGCACTAGTTCTTAGTGTTGATAGCCCAGTTGAATCTTGGATTTTAGATTCTGGTGCTTCCTTCCATACACCACCAAACAAGGAATTGTTTTGAAATTTCAAGTCTGGATATTTCAGAAATATATATCTTGTTGATGATAAGGCTTTGCCGGTTGAAGGAAGGGGGGATGTTTGTATATATACTCTATCAGGCAATAAATAGATGTTGGAAGATGTCAGATATGTTCCTCGTCTCAAGAAGAATTTGCTTTCTGTTGGCCTGTTGGACAACTAAGGTTATACGTTAGTGTTTGGAAATGAGTCATGGAAGGTTGTGAAAGGTGCTATGATTGTAGCACGTGGCTTAAAAATTGGAACATTGTGCATCACTGAAAGATGTATAAACCTAGTTGCTGTTACTGACAATGTTTGCAGTTCAAGTCTATGGCATAATAGTCTTAGACACATGAGCATCAAAGGAATAAAGATACTGGCTAAAAAGGGAGTCTTGGAAGGTCTTAAATTTCTTGATTTGGATTTTTGTGAAAGCTATGTTATGGAAAAGTAGAAACATGTTAGTTTCACGAAGGTTGAAAGAGAGACTAAGAAAGAACGATTGGAAATGATCCATACGGATGTGTGGGGACCATCTCCAGTTTCATCACTTGGTGGCTCCAGATTTTATGTAACTTTCATTGATGATTTCAGCAGGAACGTTTGGGTCTACTTTATGAAACACAACTCTGATGTGTTTGCCATTTTTAAGAGATAAAAGGCTGAAGTTGAGAATCAAACGGGGCTAAAAATTAAATGTTAGAGGTCAGACAATGACGGAGAGTATGACTCATCAAAATTCAAGACATTTTGTGCAACTGAGGGAATCAGACTGATGAGAACAGTCCCAGGCAAGGCAAGATAGAATGGTGTTGCTGAAAGGATGAATAAAATGTTGAATAATCATACACGAAGTATAAGAATTCATGTGTGCTGCCTAAGATATTTTGAACAGACGCAGTGAACACAGTTGCATACTTGATCAATCGAGGTCTATCAGTTCCATTGGGATTTAAGATTCCTAAAGAAGTATGGACGGAAATCAAGTTATCACACTTGAGGATCTTTAGATGTGTTGCTTATGTTCATATTGATCCAAAGAAAAGAGACAAGCTTGATGCTAAGGCTGTGAAGTGCTATTTCATAAGTTATGGTTCTGATATGTTTGGTTACAAGTTTTGGGATGACAAAAACAAAAAAAAAAATCCTAAGATGTTGTGACGTGCCATTTGATGAAAATGTTCTATATAAAGACAATAACAAGAAGGACTCAGAGATTGCAAAGCAAGTGGGAGTTGAGATGAAAATTACACCTAGTGAAGAGGGTGTAACTCAAGAAACTCCAAAAACTATTGTTGAAGAGCCAGAGGTGGAACAAGTGACACCAGAACTGGTGTTGAGGAGATCATCCATAATCATCAGAGCACCAGATAGGTATTCACCCTCATTACAATATCTATTGATGACTGATGAGAGGGAACCCGAGTCTTTCAGTGAGGCTAAACAAGTGGAAGACTCAAGCAAGTGGGAGCAAGCCATGGATGATGAAATGAGCTCACTTGAAAAGAATAATACTTGGGAGCTAACTGAATTACTTGCTAGAAAGAGAGCCTTGTTGAATAGATGGTTGTACAAAATCAAGCACGAACAAGATGGCAAAAGAATATTCAAAGCTCGATTAGTAGTCAAAGGGTATTCACAAAGGAAAGGTATTGACTATGCTGAAATATTTTCTTTTGATGTGAAATTAACTACTATCCAGATTGTTTTAAGTATTGTTGCTGCTAAAAATTTGCATCTTGAGCAAATAGATATAAAAACAGTGTTTTTACATGGTGACTTGGACAAGGAACTATATATGCAGCAACTTGAGGGATTTATAGTTCCAGGCAAGGAAAACTTGGTGTGCAAGCTTAATAGGAGCTTGTATGGGTTGAAGCAGACACCTAGACAGTGGTATATTAAATTTGACTCCTTCATGATCAAGAGTGGTTTTCACCGAAGTGAAAAGGATCAGTGTTGCTACTTCAAAAAAAAATTTGATTCTTATATCCTTTTACTCTTGTATATGGATGATACGCTGATTGCAGGTTCTACCATAAAGGAGATAAACTATCTGAAGGTGGGTTTGTCTTTTAAGTTTGAAATGAAAGATTTAGGTGCTGCAAAGCAGATTCTTGGAATGAGAATCGTTCAGGACAGATCTACTGGCACTTTAAATCTTTCCCAAGAGCAGTACATTGAGAAGGTGTTATCCAGATTCAGGACGAATAATGCTAAACCCAGGACTACTCCTTTGGCAAGTCATCTAAAATTGTCAAAAGAGCAGTCACCGAAGACAAATAAGGAGCGTGAACACATGACACTAGTTATGTATGCCTCTGCAGTTGGGAGCTTGATGTATGATATGGTATGCACAAGACCCAATATAGCACACACAGTAGGAGTTGCCAGCACATATATGTCAAAACCGGGGAAAGAGCATTGGGAAGTTGTGAAATGGCTTCTAAGATACTTGAAAGGTACATCTAATACTTCACTTTTTTTTGGCAATGGCAAGATTATCTTGTAGGGATTTGTCGATGCTGATTTGAGTGTTGATGTGGACTTGAGCAAGAGCACATCTGGGTACTTCTACACTATAGGTGGTACTGCGGTGAGTTGGATGTCAAAGCTTCAAAAGTGTGTTGCTCTTTCGTCTACTGAGGTAGAGTATGTGGCAATAGCTGAAGCTGGAAAAGAAATTATATGGCTGGCTGATTATCTGGAAGAGTTGGGCAAAGGGAAGCAGCGAAAAAGTCTCTACATAGACAGTCAGAGTACCATACAGTTGGTGAAAAATCCAGTCTATCATGTGATGACAAAAAACATTAGAAGACGGTACCATTTTACTAGTTAGTTAAAAATGGTGATATGTGTTTGGAAACGATAGAGGGTGCAAAGAATCCAACATACATGTTGACTAAATGTGTTGATTTTGGGAAAATAAGGTTGTGTAGAACCTTGGTTGGTCTTTTGTAGCTGCTATAAAAGATGATTGTTGTGGTGTAATGAAAATATTAATGATACAGATTTATGTTTGTTGTTGTTGACTGGATCAGTCTCCAAGTGGGAGAATTGTTAGGTTGTGGAACCTAATGTAATATTTAATGTACTATTAAATATTTGTCATGCTCCGCGGTGAGCTTGCCGGTGGGGTTCGGGGTGGAGCCCCGACCCACAATGAAGGTTGTACTGTCCATTCTCCATGTAAAAATATTTTGTATTTATATATATATATATATATATATATATATATATATATATATATATATATATATATTGCACCCGTCTAGGTTGCCCAAGTAATTGGGTGTTACCACGTTAAGCAAGTCGTTCCCGTTTTAGAGAGAGAAACTCTCACTTCTCTCTACTTCTTCTTCATTATCTTAATTTCTGCGGATCTTAACATATTTTTCATATCTAATTAATTCACCAATTTACCACTCATACTCATGACTCTTAGCTTAACACAAAGCTATATGTGAAACCTTTATATCGTCAATATGTCGGAAATTGTTGTGTCACCCTATAATGTTACTTGGAATGAAAAGATATGAAATTTGTGAAGAAAGAATATTTTAGGATAAAACATATAAACTGGAAAAATAAGGGGGAGAATTCCATTAAAAAAAAAGCTTTGAAAAAGGGATAAATATAAATCCTGATCTTTCAGAAGTATCACGTGAGACTTTTTGGTGATAACACTTGTCACAGGAGAGTAACATTCTATTTTACTTGGTGATAACATTTACTAGTTTGAGGTAGCTCAAAATGATAATAAGCCCCAAAATTGAGACTTAACTTGTGATCATATACAAATTCAGCGAAAATCCCAACCAGGATGAAACTTTATCCCTAGAATTAAAAAACAAAAAACTCTCAAAATCAAGAACTATTTTTGAATTTCTTTACTTGATAGTTTCTTAATGAGCTTAAGTTAAATTACTCTTTTTTTTATGGTGAAATGGTTCAAAATGTATTATTTTAAATGATTTTTTAAGATAAGTTTTATTTTTTGTGATTAGAAACTTCGAAATAAAAAAGCATGTGTACTACTTTTCTTTGAATAAAATATGAAAGTAAGATCAAAATTTTAATTTCTAATTTAATTATATATATAGGCTTTCAAATTCATATTTAACATCTAAAACATCAGTTAACATGGAATGAAATTGAAATCCTGTCAAACAGAACAAGCAGATCAAACTGAATGAACAAGTTAATTTGAATGTTAGACTTTTGATCATGGGGTTAGGGGTGGCTGAGGAGAACAAGCATAGCAATTACAAAGGTACTCTCTAAATTATCATGACGCAATAAGAAAATTGAACATTCAATTGAAGAGAAAAAACATAGTACATCTAAAATTTTATAAAGAAGTAATAAAAACTCATGGAGAACAATTTTATTAATATATTTAAGTGTATTAAATCGAGATTTAATTGTTACATTGATGTATTTATTTTTTTCTTCTATAGATATCGACGATTCTTACAGAATTCAGTTATATAGCTTAATAGGGTAAATATTTTATTGTGACGATAAACGAGTACACACCCTGGCATCTTTGTAAATTCTGCCTGGTCGACAGAAGTAACCCTTCTTAGGGGCACAATGAATATCTTCAGAGCAAATGCATAGTCCTTCTAGAGCACACCCTTCTTTGACTATGGTCAACCCATCTTTTAAGCCTAAAACTTGATTTGTCCACTCGCTAGAAAATAATCCTAATGGATCATAGCTTTGTTTTACTTTCAAGAATTTATCAACATTTTTGTACTTGTTGATTGCCCCAATAAATGCTACATTCCTATTCTTTCCCCAATGTGGCAATGCCCCGTATTTGAAAAATGCTAGTTGCTCTATCTCTTCAAGAAAATCTTCAAAGAGTCTAGGGGACATTGGGTCCTTGCTTCTATAATATGTGATGTCAAAATCCAAAGCATCTTCTTGTTTTCCCAAGTGAGCATTTGAAGTTGTAACATACCTCATGAGGATTCCATTGTATAAGTCAAGGACACATAGTGCCCTAGGCTCTAAAACAACTAGCCTTTGGACATCTTGAATGAAGCCTTTGACTTTGGATAAGCTAATGCTAAATGTTGTTTGGTGAAAAAATAAACCTTTAACTCTAGGATCCCAAGGGCATGCTGTGATTCTTACATCTTCAAGGCTGTCTAGGCATGTTCCTGATGCTTGGACTCGGTTGTGCAACCCAACCACTGGATAGCCATTAAAGGCAAAACCTGAAAGAATGCAATCGAATCATTAACTATGTTACTCTCAGACTTACCCTTCAAAAACATCAAACTACATGTCTGATTCTCCAAAAGCAGGGTATTTTTGGATAATCCGACATCTGTGCAACATCAAAAGTGAAAAACTGATGCGACTTAAATTATTTTAAAGTCTTTAATATTGAGAAGGACAATAAAAGAACTCTTCCTTGAAAAATGAATTTAACAAAATAAGATATTTTTAAATGAAGACTTAACCAAATACTTATAATGATGTAGTGAAAACATAAAAATAAGAACCTTTTCCATGTTAAATGCTACTTGGATAGGGAATATGTAAAGCACCGTAAAGTTTTCATATTTAATTAGGGTTAGTGTGATAGAGTGCTTTAGCAAAAATTGCATGTGTTAGCTTTGTATTAATACCTTTGTTTGATTCACTTTTTTAACTTTATATGTAAGTGTTAAATTTAGCATAGGTAATAAAATATATATTATTCCTAAAGTTGTTTGTTACTTATGGAATAGTTGAAATAATATTTCAAATTAGAAAATTAATTCAACAAGTCTTTAAAGATACGAAGTCGAAACTTAACATCCTATATTACTTGTATGGTCATGTGATGAAAGAGTTAACTAACCATTGTTTGTCAACCCATAAGCACCAAGCTTCAATGTGGAAGTGGTTAATTTTGCACTTAAGCATTTTCCACCAGCATCGTTTGTTGATTCTTGATTTTCCTCTAGTGAACAAAAGAAGTAGAGTAAAGTCATGATAAATTTGAAAGTAAATTTGAGCAATTTATGAGTAATTAAGTACCTGTGGTTCTTATAATGGCGAGGACGAGTGAAGATGTAGAGCGAAATCCAGGGAAATCATTAAGGGCATTGCCAGGAGTGTTGGCAGGAACTCGATCATCAATCTTATAAATAACTTTGTGTTGGCTAGGATACCATGTAAAATCTGCAAATTCATGTTGTCTCCCAAGGGTAGCTGCGTCTTCCCCTAAGTTTGAGTCATCCCTTTCTGAAAGGGTAATTGAACGTTTGAACACTCGTTCTAGTTTCAGTGTTACCTAAATTTAATATACACACATTCATAAGGTTCAAAATGAACATGATTCTTCGATTTTATCAGACTTTGATTAGATTTGATTCTTCAATTTTTTTATTATGAAAAAGTATACATCATTAGTTTGATAATTCTAAATATTTTTGTTGTTGTTGTTGCAAATGAGTCGTGCTATAAAATAGTGATAACATTCTTTCATCAAAGTTAAAACATAAATTTACTCTGTATATCATAATAACCATTTTTTCTATATTAAGATATGGGGCAAACAAGGCAAACAAAAAAAAAAAACTTTTGGTCAAAGTGGCAATAATCCATAACTCTTTGGTTGATATGTCAAGCTAAGGGTGTCAAATGAGAGATTTGGATTGAAATTGAACAAATTTAAAATCAACATTTGAATATGAGTAAACAACATAAATTCCACTATTTTAGGAACTAATTATTTTGTTTCACACTAGTTTGCAATATTGTGTTCCTTAGGGCCTTTTCCAGATACATATATCAGAGATACATGGGATTAAAATTAGATGTAATTTATTTTAGATACATTGTATCCAAGTGAATTCGCATGTATCTTACTCTCTAGCTGATCTCTCATTTATCTTGCTCGCCTCTTTTTTTTCTCGCCTACCCCTCTTCTTCTCTTGCTCGCCACAAAGTTTTATCGTCTTGTAGATGTACAACATAGATGCACTAAAAGTCTTTGATAGAACCCCCCAAAAGGTGCTTTTCGTTCACCATTGGCTTAGGGTGTCCTCCTCTAACTGAACAACTTCCAAGTCAACTAGCTTTGCTTAAGCATTTCTCTCTACAGAAGCCCCGTCTAAAGTTCTAATCCTTGCTTCAAGCTCTGCTCTAGGAGAATGGCCCTACCCGATGTGATCGACGTCGCACCTCGACCTGTTCCTGCTGTCGAGCGAACACCTACTTTGAGGAGAAAGTGTGCCCCTGGACACACGAGTAATCCAACTCATAGGATTTCCTTTTTCTCTTCCCATTCTTACTTCTGTAGCTAGTAGGGATATCTGAGAGAACTCTTACCCATACCTTACTATTTCTTCAGAATTGTCCACTCATAGCATGATGGAAGTGTTCAATTATAGCACAACACATTGCTTCAATGGCTCAATATGAAAGACAATCAACACTACAGCTTTGAGTATCATACCTTCCTAAATCAAGTTGTTTACCGTCTGATTTACAACCCCTATTGCATCAATAGAAGTTCTTGATGCAATATCTGGTGGTGAAGTCATTCCAGCAAGAGCTCTTACTCTAACAGAACTAGTGTCATCAACTCCAACTCTCCTTATAGATAGGAGAAAATCACCTCCTCTCCTTAGAGTCAAATGGTTTTCACTTCTTCTAATCCATTATATTAGGAGACCTAACGAGTGACAATGGTTAACAATCCAACTGCTAATTCAAATTTCCTTTCAAAGAGATTCTACATCTACTTATTTCTTGATGAAGACATATCGGCCCTATGATTGCTAATTGAGGCCTAAGGTAAAGCAGTAATTATATTAAATGTACTAGTAATGTCTTTTGAGAAATTATTGATTCAAAACTTTCTATTGCTACACCCCCTCTCCACTATATCAAATAGCGCACTAGACTTAAGAGAAAGAAGTGTCAAATACGGTCAATCACTGAGCTGGCCGAAAGAAGCAACCAAAGAGTCTTACATAAAGAAAAATCCTATTAGTTCAAGCGGCACAACAACTTCGATCGACCATAGGGCCTATTCTACCTTTACTAAATTCAAAAAAGCTTCTTCTCATCGTGCATCTCTTTAGTTTGGAAGTTTCAAAATCTTGTTTTTGAATTTCTATAACAAAGGAAAGCATCCTACCCTAATACTATGTCATTTGATTGAAACAAGTTCTGTGTTGCTCATCTCTCCTCGAGGCCAAGGACGTCGAACCATCATTGTAGGATTTGCAGTTTGATACATTTCCATTATGTTACCTAGCCAAACCCACCACCTCATGTGCCAAAGTAAATAAGAACGAGCAACCCCTTATGGGTTGTATTTGAAGATCTGGAAAAAGATATTTTTATGTCAGCAATAGAAAACCAAGATTATGGAATTGTTAATTCTCTCTCAATGTATCTGTATTTTAGAATGTATCTTGTATCCTAGATACATATCAAATACATGTATTTAATGTGATTCGCTTGTATCTAGGATACATAGACTATCTCGCATTCTCCCTCACCTTCCTCTTATCTTACTCACTTTCCCCCCTATTTTAGTGTATCTAGTAGTAAAAATATATGTATTTATTTCTGTGTATCTAATTTGAAATCTGCTATAGTGAGACAATATAATTCAAAATATAGGGAGAATCAGTAAATATGGAAGGACAGTTAGATAGTTTCTTTTGAATATTTGATTTAGGATCATTATTTCAAATGTCATCTGAAAAAGCATTATTTGATATTCAAGTCGTGACTTCAAAAAAATGTAAACATAAGCTTGACTCGTAATTTTATATTTTATATAAAAAAATATGCGTCACTTTAAATTTTGTAAAACAAATCTCATGTTCAGTGAGAAGAGATTGTTTGTGTTATGCGAAAAGATTATATATAAGAATAACTATCTACTATTATTATTAGCTAGTGAATCTTTATAATCTTATGTGTATTTGAAAGTTTGTAATCATAATATTTATTTATAAAAGAATAAGGAGAAATTGGATTTATCAATGTGGCATCTTAGAATATTTTGGTATCTTATTTATGAATTGTGGTTTGCTCATTACGTGAGATTATATAAGAATTAAGAAAATTTTGATTGTTCTCAAAATTTTTGGAGTTATACATGTTTATGAAAAAGATACAACTTAAGAAAATTCAAATTATATGTCCAAACAAAACTTCAAACTTTAAAAATAATCTAATTTAAATTATGACTCCATATTTACATATCCAAATGACGCTTAATTAATGCATACTCACCAATGGTGCATCTGATATATAATGATTATACATTATTATACATTAAGTAGCATATTTGACAATTAGTAAAGAAGTAACTTATTTATGTAGTAATTTTTTATACAAATTAACGATAATATTTGATAGCTAGTTGGGAAATAAGTTATTCATGTATAAATTTAATACGTTATTTGATTTATAATTTAGAAATTCATTTAATTAATACATGTATAAATTATAAAAGAATTAGTGTGTTATCTTATACATGCATGATAAAAGATGAAATGACAATATATGCATACCTTATTAATATGTGCATAACTAATGCTCACATAACTATAGGCAGCTACCCGACCCTAAAGGGGTTTGTTTGGTATAGGAGATGTAATAAACAAGGAGTTAATATCACAGATGGTCACTTAACTATAGACTATTTTCATAGAAAGTCACTCAACTTTTATTTTTAACTCTAAAGTCATTTAACTATAAGTTTTTCTCTCAGAAAGTAACTAATCTTTCATTTTTAATTCAAAAGTCACTCAATTATCTATGTTTCACTCTCAAAGTCACTCAACCTATTTAATTAATTTTTATTTCTAATCAATACTCTAAAAATTAAAAATATATCCATTTAAATCATTTAATCACCCATCACACTTGAACCAACCCGCTAAAAAAAATATGAATCCAATTATTTAATTTTTTCGAATCAAATAATTTTTCATAAATGGCTTGGATAATTAACTCCAGGACAAACAGTTAATAAATGAACCTCCGGTAATTCTCCCACCGGAGGAATAACCCCGAACCTAATTGAGATATTTTTTATGATTTATTTATTTGTGGCTAGTTACCATCTAATATGTTTTAGAACCATTTATTAAGGAGATTAAAATATATGTGAGTTATTTTTTGTATTTTTTTCTTAAATAAAGTATTATTTTGTATCGAATTTCTGAATCTCGTGATTTTTAATTGTATTCAGGCTATTTGATTGTGATCTTGTCACCTGCAATGCATTTTTTATGCTTATTTTCAAATTTGGAATCAAATAATTTTTTGTGAAAAAATTATTTGATTTGGAAAAATCAAATAATTAGTTCCATATTATATTTTTAGTAGGCCTGATCAAGTGGGGCGAGTCATTAAAGGATTTAAATTGATATATTTTTAATTTTTAAAATATTGGTTAGAAATAGAAGTTAATTAAATAGGTTAAGTGACTTTGAGAGTAAAACTTTGATAGTTGAATGACTTTTGAGTTAAAAATCAAAGTTGAGTGACTTTCTGAGAAAAAAATTCGAGTGACTTTAGAGTTAAAAATGAAAGTTGAATGACTTTCTGTGAAAAGAATCATTAGTTGAGTGACCATTTGTGATATTAACTCGATAAACAAGTTATAACATAAATTGAGATATTGCATAAATAATTAATTATCTCACCATATATATAGTATGATTTACCCATTATTATAATATAAATAATAAAATAAATAATCTCAAAATTAATATAAATTCCTAACTGAATATAAAATGAAATAATTTTATATTTTATCTTAAAATTATTATATTTTATTCCTCTTGCCAAACTATCCAAAAAAGTGCGTTCGTTGGACCTCAATCTCCATTAATAAACACCCATCACTAGCACCGTTATTATGTGTATAAGCAATAAATATATACACAAGAAAAGTGCAACTTGGATTTCTTCCGCAGGAAAATTCTCCACCACCATCATTGTTGATGGCAATCAGGAGTTATCAAATTAGTTCATAAAATCATGATTTATTAAATTAAATTTATATAAGTTTAGATTAATTATTGGTTGATTCATTTACTAGCTTAACTTATTTCCATCAATTCATTTCAGCTTATCAAAGTATATATATGAGCTGATTTATGAAAAAAATTATCAAATTTTTTTTTTAAAAATTCTTGTAATAAATTATATATGGTGGTGAAAAATACAATTTAAATATTAAAATAGTAATATTAATTAGCATCATAAGTTAGTAGTAGAATGTGGTAATAAATTTTTATGTAATTCCTATAACTTCTTAAATCTTTATTTGCCCATTATTCTACCTTATTATTGCTTTGTGAAGAGGAAGAGAAAAAATGTGAAGTGTGAATAAAATATTGTGAGTATAATGATCGATGATAAAAAAGTATTCTTTTCAAGATATTAAAATATTGTAAAAGAACTAATAAAACAATTAACACTTAAAAAGAGTTTGACGTACTAGGTTATGATCCACTTTAAATCAATTTTAGTTCAATTCATTTAAGAGCAACTATCATTAACCATATATACTTATCGACGTATCAATAACTTTTATATATTGTTAATATCATGATTTATTATGTATTAATTATATGTCACTAGCATATATTTATGTCCTTCTTACTATCAAGAATCTTTTTAAACATTAGTTATATACAGACATTAGTTTTCTATTTATTTATTTGAAAATTCTAAATTTTGTTTAAGTATAGCTATGGATACTGGAGCTATGTTCCCACTAAAGCCGTTTAGTTTCGTTAGTTTTTTCATATGCTACAGATTAAAACATTTACACCATCTTACACAATTAAAAAGAGAGGGGAAAACAAATTAAACACAAAATTCTAAACAAGATGGGACAGAAGAGATTAAATCTTAGCACGTTAAGACTTGCCTCGTCCTACTGTCATCCTAACAGTGTTATAAAAAGAACATACCTGTGAAACAACTCCAAGAACACCTAGAGACACTCTAACTGCATTTATCTCAGAACTGCCATTTTTCAATTTACAAATTTTAGCAAAATTGTTTGCTGCATCAGCAGGTGTGACAATTCGAAGTTGCACAATATAATCATGTACCGAACTTCCCATACCCCAAAGGGAACTTCCATGAGCTCCGGTCCCAATTAAGCCACCAATAGTTAAACCCCACCAATAAGGCGCGTAAGGCAGGACCAATCCTGCTTTACCCGCCTCACTAATAAGTTGTCTCAATGTCACTCCACTTTCAACAGTGATACCCATATTTTCTTGATCAACTCTTATGATCTTGTTTAGGAATTTCGTACTTATAAGTAACCCGTCTTCATCGTCTAGACATACCAACTTGGGTATGCTGTGAGAAAATCGAGTCGCCACTTTCATTTTTCGCTTTTCCCTTGTTGCATTTGCTACTATAGAAATGAGCTCGTCTTCTGTGGTTGGATAAACAGCTTGAGCTGCCTTGCAAATGGATCGATCCGGGAAGGCGCCGTATGAGTTTATAATGGTGCAGTTAAATTTGGTCATGGATGAACATTTTATGGGATCTTCAGGTGGGCTACATTTCACTAAGTAGATTATAAAGAAAATCCAACTTAGTTTAACGAGTTTAGTGTAAGCCATGAATGGGAAAATCAGAGATGTGTACATGTACTCATGTAGACAAAGAATTGACGAAATAAATAAAAATACATGCATGATCTGTCTACGCAAGTGACACCAGTTATATGAGGGGATTACTATTATACTTTTTAGAAAACACAGACTTTGAATCCACTAATACTTGTAAGTCAAAAAAAAATAACGTAACTAGAGTTAATTATATATGTGAGACATAAAATAAATTTTTTTATATAATAAACTTTCTATATATATCATCTTGTGTGTTTTACTGTGTTGCTATTATCGCATTATTTTATTGTTTTTGTTCTTTTCTTGTATCCTTTGCACTGCTTTTTTTTTCTTTGCATTTGAATGCATTTAAGCCTAGGGCCTCCAGAAGATAATCTCTTTATCTTCACAAAATAATGATAAAATTTGTATACACTCTATCCCTCTTGAAATCGCAGTGTGGAATTATATGTAGTTGTATATTTAGAGATTATTGTGGAGGCAAAGAAAGGACATCTTGCTATTTTAGACAGGGATTATGACATGCCAACATCTCAATAATCTTGTGGCAGAATAGCCTTGCACGTCAGACAAGATAAAAGAAATAAGGCAAAACAAAACTTTTCTTTAAACCCAAAACTCTTGATAGATGAATGTTGTGACATGTCAAAATAAAAGAAGACCGACTCCATTTTGTATTTAAAATTTGTATTGCAATAATGACTTGCCATTCCATCATTTTGTTTTTCATTCATGTTGCTAGTGCAAAAATGAGTTGCTGTACACAATCGAAAGCATTAGTAAGCTTTGAAGCGAAGAGATATAATAACTAGAAGATAGGACCATACAATATAAACAACTGTCCTATAGGTGTAGACACATTAGAACATAGCATATTTTCTTTAATTTTATTAAGGCAAATACATATAAACCCCTTTTAACATGCTTTTAAATTTTATTTTGGCTCTATATAAAAATCATTGATATATAATTGATGATTTCATCTAGTGAGGGTGAGGAACGATTGTTGGGTTAAAGAGTAGCTAGGTTAGGAACTCAGGGTTATTTTGGAGAAACAATTATATGAGTCTCTTTTCGTTTTGGGTGATAATTACATGGGATCCAAATAAGCTGATTCGCATGATATGGAAAAACTAAAACACGCTGTATGTTTAGTTATGGTTGAGTAGTTGTATGTTTATGGTTGTCTAATAGGTATTGAATATTTATATTAATAAAATTTTGATATTTAAATAATATATAAGAATAATTAAAATGAAATAAAATTAAATTAAAATATCAAAATAAATTTAATAAAATGAAACAAGGTTCAATTAAAATGTCAAATAAATTTAGGAGCAAATCAAATGAACTGAGTGCATGTGTTTGTCCTTTTATTGATGTATCCTTATATATCCACCATATAATTATTTATTTCTGGAATGCTTGCATGTCCAGTAATTATGCGGTAACTTTTTTTTTTTTTTAAAACCAAATGTCAGAGCCATTATTAGGCATTAGGTTGTATGATTTGGAAATTCTATTTTAAGTTTTTGATTCTGAAGGAATATTTTTTACGAAATTTGCACAAAATTTCAATTTCAACTTCTAAAATTGTGATTGCTTTTAAACGTAAAAAAGTACTCATGAATTTATATATATTTTACAAGTAAAAAAAAAAAAAAAGCTCATGTTTGACGGTTATTTGTAACATGTAAAAATACTATACTAAGAAATAGCTAATTACTAATACTATTGTCGATTACTTGGAGTAATAAAACTCATAAAATTATCTGTATAAAAGTTTCTAACAATATGTAACAAACATCCATTTATAATAGGACCATAAAATTATGCAATTTATTCATATTGCTTTGCGTTAGAATGTTTTGATATTCTATTTATTAATTATGATTTACTCATTTGATAAATTTGTATAAAAGTTGAGAAAATTTTGATAGCTTTTAACATATTATAAAATTTTCATATTTATGAGAAAAAAATACAATTTAATAAATTTAAATAACTTATCTAAAAATTTTAAATCAATTTTATTTAAAGTATAATTTAAAATCATATCCAAAGGGAGCATATAGGTGTAACATCTACACATTATGTTAATGCATTAATTCAGTGGGATATGAATTGTCAAGTTTACACAAATATCATTCCTTTCATTGGCCATCATATACTGCCTACTGTGGCTATTGTTGTTGTTATTATTATATTCTTAATACTATTATTTTTATTTTATTATTGTTTATATTTATTACTATTACCATTGTTATTATTGATGAAATGCATTGAAATTGTCTGTTTGAGATTTCTGTGGACCGGGGGAGTTAAAGAGAGTGGATTCTTCTTGAAAATACTTCTTAGAGAAAGCAAGCTAAGGTGGGCAAAATGGGAGATACTTGATCATAATTCATATGTTCTCTTGTTGTCCTTAATTAACTCAAGTTTAAATTAAAATTCTGTTACGATTATCGAATTAAAGATAAGTTGTCATGATCCAAATTCAAGGAACTAAGACTAACATTTTAATGGCCTAAAGTCAAAATGAATCAAAGGTCTTGAATTTTTGAATAATTAGATGGCCTGTGCCCATGCTAGCACAGGCAATTTTCAATGTTACTATGTAAAAGTTGCCAGACTTACAAAAGTACTTTCTTATTTATTTTAATTGTTAAAGGAAGAGTTGTTTTAACAAAATGAAAGAAAACAATATAATCAAATCAATATTAACATAATGATATGGAGACCAAAGCTATAACTATTACATTGGAAAAACTTGCTACAAAGACACAATTTGCAAAATTACTCATGTTGAATGGCGTAACAAATTTTTTAATCAATAGAAAAAGTGGTTCTATAATGTTGATAAAAGTGGATTCAAGCACCATCGCCGGCGAGAACAGTTTTCATTTGAATATGGCTATAATCTGAAAAAGAAAAAGACAAATCTTACAAAGCTAGATAAGATACTACAAATATACCAAATGTACAACTGAAATTAATTAATTAGAACAGCTAGCACAGACATTAAACATTATCTTTCACAGCAAAACTATACCCCAAGAAACTAACTTACAATAAGTTAAGTGACTCAATTAATCCTTTTTAAAAAAAATATCATTTCTATATATCTTTCTCTAAGAAAAATTAGCATGAGGCTTTTAAATGTGCATATTTGGAATGTGGTCAATACTCGAAATAGTTAGCCACTTCCTAAGAATTTCATGGTACCTATATACTCCTAGCATGGAAACGAAAAAAACAAAAACCAAAATAAAATATCCAGACTAGAAACTGGTGAACTCAAAATTGCAGCACAACGCTTACCGTCTTAGTCTGTTGGCCTAAGCCTTCTTTAGAAAATAGTTTTGTCACGATCCAACCCCGTGGGTCGTGACTAGTGCCCGATTGGGCACCCGGATACAATCTACTACTCAAATTGCAATTATAATGACTGCCGAATTTTTATAGAAAATCCAGCAGAGTTTCCTCTGTTTTATTGACTACCCACCTGCAAACAGAAAATCCCAGCATACAGAACAAACACACACACACACACATATATATATATACATATGCGGGCCGACAAGGTCACCGCTGCGGTTAAACCGCCCAACAAACATAACATAC
>DF363027.1:23578-34943 GCA_000787875.1 Solanum virginianum
GTATATAGGAAAGTATGTCTACCCATAAGATGGGTTCCTAAAGAAGGATAAGCCTGTCATTTACATAAATTAGACCCTCCGGTTATCTTGCAAGCTAACTAGTTCCAATGGAAATGAAAGTTGGAAAGTTTGAAACCTATGTATATTAATTCCTTGAAAGTTATGTAGAGCTTGAGCCAAAGCAAGGCACACACACCATTAAACGCATCTCCTTTGCTTCATCACATCGTCGTCGGTCGATCGCCTGCTACAGCTGCCTGATTGGAGTCAACGCAAAAGTTGTACCATTTGGTTGTACTACAATTCATATTTTTTCCGGCGAGTTACATTTCACTCTCCTACTCAGCATTACCCAACTCAAAATTATTGTGATTTGATTTTCATATTCAATTTGAAGTTTACATTTACATTTGGATCGTTGCTTGAATCTTAGATATTTTTGATTTTTTGTGTATATGGTTTGTATAAATTGATTTCCTTTTACTTCCTTATGTTAAAGTGATCCGTGAATTCTTAGAGGGTTTTCTTGATTAATTTTTGTTTTGTTTGATTGTCAATAAATCGATTATTAGCTATTCTTCATACTCTTTCTGAAGTTCTTTCTGGATCACTGAAATGATTTCTTTTATAGTTACAATACAATACAAATATTCACCTTGTAGATTTTTCTTTTTCCAAGATATAATGTTGGTCACATTGGTTATGAATTACATGGGAAAACTTTTACCAAATTAATGAATGTGAGGCATATATCTTTCACACACAATTTATCGGTTAATCAGTTTAAATTTTAACTGCTCATTTGACATCCAATGTAGATTAAATGTATTGATTAGGTTCTTGTTTTGGTTAATGAAGCTTAATTTGGACTTAGTTCTTTGGTAGGTTTTTATGGTGTTTTAAAGTATCCATACAACATACTAGCTTTTTGAAGGTTTTCAAGGGTTTACTATAGGTCTTTGATAAAGATTAGGTTTTTTGGTGGTATTCTTTCTGAATAAACCATGTTGTTTCTGTTTTTCAATTTCATTCAGCGATGAAATGCTGCTTTTGGGAACATATGGTATGTAACTTTCAGACTTGGGATATTTATTTTGCAGATTTGAAAGCCGTATTGTGCCTAATTTTATTTGAGGATGTTGATGAAGTGAAGTTATTGTAAATTCAGGCGAACTAATTAAACTCTGCCTTTCATATAGTAAGGAGAATTTTTTCCTGTAGGACCTAAATGAGGCCAAAATTTCCTTATCCTCTTTGGTAATCTTCTGACATTTTTCATTCCATGTGTCTTGTCAGATTTGAAATTGTAATTCTCAAAGGTCTCATGAGTGCCTAATTTTTAGTTATCACGGCATGGATTCACCTGGTAAGATTTGAAGTTATAATTCTTAAAGAAGATTCTTGTTTTTTGCTTTTACTCTTTGTTTTCTCTCTACAGGCACATGTTGTAGGTTATAGTGATGGCTAGTTTTTTCCTGGATGCAAAATTTGGTTTTGGATGTTAAACTATTACCTGTTTTCTTAGTCAGTTGCTTAGAAATTCTTCCCGGAAAAATGGTAACTCTATTTAAGAATTTAGCTGCAGTGCTATTTTCTATTTGTTTGTTGTGGTAAATATTGGAAATTGCATTCCTTTCTGCATTTTATGTGATAATCCAGAATGATTGAGGAAGATACTACATTACTTAGTTCTGGACTTCTGGTAAGATGAATGGTGTTGTCTACTAGAAGGCTATTGCTAGATTATAACCATTTTTTTTATAAGATATACGTAGTGAGCTTCCACCTGTCTCAAACAAGCTCCTTTTCTCTTGGGAAGTTAGCCAATTTAAAAAGAACATCTTTTCTGATTAGATTTGGTCCGTTTCTGGTGAGTTTCTCTTCTCCACTATGGAGGGAGAGCCTATTTCTCAGTCGGAGATAAGTCTTTTAGATTAATTAATATTAGTGAAGAAAAGGTCACAGATGGTTTTACTTACTCTACGAGTGTAGAAGGGTCAATAGAAAAATCACAACTAACAAAAACCACTTGTGGTGGCCATGCGGTGCTTTGAAAGAGAGGCTTCATTGGAAGAGGGAAATCTTTGCTGGAGATGCGGTAGGAAAATAGAAGCATTCCTTTTACATAGTTTATCAGAATTTTAACAGTTACAATTGCTAGGTTTGGTCGAATTGAGACATGGGTGGGTGATAGGAAATTATCAATGATCAGCTGAGAAATTATTGACAATGGAGGATGATATGAAAATGCAAACAATCCTGTGAATCCTGTGGAGACCATAACAACAAAAGACGAGATGGGAACTCTAGAATCAGGCAAGAACATGTTTTGAAGTAGCCAATTTAGAGCTCTAGCCTTCAATGGAGATGAATGGTGTTGAAGCAGTTCTAAGAAAAATCAAAATCAACCGGAGACCAAAGCAAATAGCGCCCTTTTTCTTGCCAAATTCCAAATTGTTAAATTTAATGATCCTTTCAACATGTCTCCCGTCAAGAACCTGCTCATGAATGGTTTCTTAACAGTCGGAAGGTGAAGCCAATTGCTCTTGCTCATAATCAATTCCTTTTCAAAATGCCTTCTTGTCAAGAAAAAGTTAGGGTCATTTAGTATGCGGGATAAGGTGGAATATTTTAGGATTAAGTCTAGGATAAAATTTATGCTGCGTTTGGTTGATGGTATAAATTTATATTTGTCAACCTAACGCATTATAAATTTTATTCCAGGCTTGATCATGAGATATCCCACCTTATCCCATCGAACTTGTACTATTTTTTCCAATCTCCTTTGAGGGATAAATTAGTTTTTAGATTATAATTCCATAATTATAATCCAAGATAATTTAGTCTGCGTAACACTCGAGTAATTTGAGTTAAGGTGGGAGATTGGTACTGGAATGGTAATGCTGGTTGTCAGTTATAAGGTTGGCAATGATGAAACCATAATCTGAGAATAGATAGATATAAACATTCAGAGTAACAATCCATGCTTATGCTTGGTTAGGAAATTCCTTTAGAGTTATTGGTGATTTATGTGGTGGATTTGTTAACATATCTGGTGTAATTTTACAAGTTGGGTTTGTGGAAGGTAGAATAGGATGTACACAGACCTTACCCATACCTTTGTGGGATAGGGAAGTTGTTTCTGGTAGATCCTCGCTCAAAAGAAGTATTTTCAAAGCCAGCATTGCAAGAAAAATATGGCAACAAAATAGCAAGATACAAGCAAAATGAAGCAACTCATAGTAATACACATTAAAGAATAACTGATGGTAACTACTACATAATACTGCAATAAGAAGGGAGGCGGAGGCTAGTTTCCTCTTCTCCCATGTAAAGTGCGACAACACTCTACGACTTGCTAGCCTTCTATCCTAATCCTCGATCTCCAAAATATCCTATCTAAGGTCATGTCTTCAGTAAGTTGAAGCTATTACATGTCCTGTCTAATCACCTCCTCGAGTTTTTTGGGCCTACCTCTCCCTCTCCTAGCTCCTGCGACAACCAACCTCTCGCACCTTCTTATTGACACATCTGTGCACCTCCTCCTCACATGCCCAAATCATTTTAGCTTCGTTTCGCTCATTTTGTCTGCCACAGAGGTCACTTCCACCTTACCTCGTATAACTATGTTCCTAATCATACCTCTCCTAGTACCCCACACATCCATTTGAGCATCCTCATCTCCATTTCATTCATTCTCTGAACATGGGTGTTTTTGGCGGACCATCACTCTGCCCATGCAACAATTCTAGTCTAACCACCACTCTATAGAACTTACCTTTAAGCCTTGACGACACATTCTTATCACATACTAGTGCCCCGGAGGCGAGCCTCCATTTCATCCGCTGTTAGGGTTCCGAGAGAAGGATCGAGTCACAGGAAAATCTAAATCAATTGACCTTAACTTTCCCTTGCCTTTGTTCGAATTCCTAGATTGACCTATTTTTGTATATAAAATTCAGCTCGTTGAACGGAGACTGAAACCTTAGAATTCAATGGAAGAGTGAACTCTGATCTCTTCCTTTTTGCTAAAATATGACTTACTGTTTTATTCCTCAGAAACCCCTTTAAGTAGGAGTCTCATTACAGCAAAAGGAAGTTTAATCCTTATGAAAGTAGGAAACCTAAGTCCTATTCCAAACTAATAACTCTATAACTAAGCCTAATCCTTATGAATCTGTGAAACATAAATTCTTTTCTAGAATAATTAAAAAAAGCTACTAAATATATAATTAAATACTTAATTTATTGGTTTCATGCATCCACAACATCCGCCCTCCTCCAGTACGATGAGCGACGTTATCTTCAATCTCCCCGTCACCCACCCTGCTCCAATATGATTATGGGAAGACATCAGTAAACTATGAAGTGCTTTTACTTCTTACTTTTAAGTTGGGAATGGTGCACATCTAATTTTTGAAGGATAGATGGCTAGGAGCCTAGGAAACTATAATCTTCAAGACGACTTTCCAAATCTGTTCAGTATTGCCCAGAACCCCAACAGTGTCATTGCTACAAACAGGGAAGAGGTTACCTGGGACTTCAAATATAGGAGAAACATGTATGATTGGGAAATGCATGAGTTTCTAGGCCTTTATGCTAGACTACAACAAAGTAAATAAATTCTCAGGCTGTGGATAGACTTAAATGGGAGAATTATGGTGGAGGCAACTACACGGTCAAGGATGGATACCAGCTAAGGTTTTCTAGCAATTCTTTGATAGATAACTGGCTATGGAAAATTATTTAGAGGTCCAAACTTTCACGAAAGGTTATCCGTTTCACCTGGAAAGCATTATACAAGGCATGCTTCACACAAGATAATCTGATGAAAAGGAATTTCTAGCTACCTAACATATGTTACATGTGCCAAAAGGAAGCTGAAAGTATCTGCTATTTGCTTCTGCATTGTGAGGTGGCCTCGGACTTGCTTCTGCACTGTGAGGTGGCATTGGACATATCGTACTTTTTTAACCCGCATTTTTGGTCTCAAATGGGTAACTGTTTACACAAACGGAGGATGCTTATAAGCGCTGGAGTTTATGGAGAGTTGATAAAGCCATGCAGAAGATCTGGGAAATGGTTCCTGTTTGTCTGTTTTGGTGCATTTGGATAGAGAGTAACAAGAAATGTTTTGATGAAACTCCATTAGTGCTTTTTGAAGGTTAGGTGTATTGCTAATCTGTTTTCTTGGTCTAAGATGTTCCCTATTTAACAACATTGGCAAACTTTTACCTTATTAAAACTATGGACAATGCTTTAGATATTATGAGCTCTGTAGATCTAACTTATTGTGTGTAGGACCCAGCTATATTTTTGGTAAGCTCAAATATCAAATCTTGTATCATTTTGCTTTTTGCTTCTCCTTGATGACTTTTGTTGAAATCACTTCATTAAAAGATTCTATTTGAGCATGCAAGTTTTCTTTGTTCACCAAAATATATGATCATGTGAACCTTTGACTGGGTTATTCAATTCATCTTGATTTTTCAACCTCATTTCATACTTGGAAGTGCTTGTTGGATGTTGAATCCACTAGGAGCTCTGAATATGTAGGAACAAATTGTGGATGTCTCTGTTCTTGTTTGGGTCTGTTTGCTGGACATAGCTAGTATGAGTTACCATGCTAGTGAAGCTAAATCCAATTTTTTTTTTTCTATCTTCGCTTGCTAGAAAAGAGTGAACCTGTATTGGCTGTACAGCTGTTTTTCTCTTCGTTAAAGTTTTTTTGTGAACTGAATTTAGTGAATTATTGTTCTTCTCTGGGCTGTTCACTAATTTTTTTTAATCACTTCAGCTGGACGTCTGCGGGATACATCTGTTGTTGTTGTTACTCTGGAATCTAGTGAAGTATACATTATTATTAGTTTGTCTTCAAGGACGGATACACAGGTGATCTATGTTGATCCCACAACTGGGTATCTTTGCTATAATGCAAAGACAGGATATGATATTTTCAATTCTCAAAATGAAGCCTTAGATTATGTGACGAATGGTTCAAAATGGCTGCGCAAGAGTATAATCTATGCTAGAGCTGTGCTAGGCTATGCTTCTCTTGGGAGCTATGGTTTACTTCTTGTTGCGACAAAGTTGTCGGCCAGCATTCCAAATTTGCCTGGGGGTGGATGTATATATACTGTAACTGAGACCCAATGGATCAAGATTTCACTTCAAAACCCTCAGCCACTGGGCAAAGGTGAAGTTAAGAATGTTCAAGAAGTGACGGAGCTTGACATTGATGGCAAGCATTATTTTTGTGAATCGAGAGATATTACTAGACCTTTTCCAAGTCGTATGCCCTTACTGAATCCTGATGATGAATTTGTGTGGAATAAATGGTTTTCAATGCCCTTCAAAAAGATTGGACTTCCAGAGCATTGTGTTGTTCTTCTGCAGGTTTTACTTCATACTTGGTACCTTTAGATATTGTACTTTTTTTGTGTGGTATTTGGCACTTGCTATGAGTTCCACTTGTATGCATATGATGCAAGGAAAAATAAGCAAATCCATATGATCTGTGAAACAATATTAACATCATGTTTCACTTTCTGTACAGTTGGTGTAAACATTGTGATGTAAAAAGTGTAGTTGACATCATCAATTTTCTCATTTCTTTCCACCTATGAAAAGTGTAGTTGACATGCTTTACTCAGAGTTCCAAATTTCCCTTACTGATTTAATCAACCCCCTTATGCCTCAGCTGGCTAGAACATACTTTGCTGCATAGAGCATAGCAAAAGAGACTCTGAAAAGATTAAAAAGTAGCGACCAGATCTGTTTTGCTACTGTGCTGTGCAAAAATAGATGGCTGCCACATACTTCTTCTCTTAAGGTTGCCTTGAGTAAGGTATGCATCATGCAAAGCTGTTTACATAAAACAACTGACTTTGTAATAAGCTTTCAACTTCCATAATCTCCAGAAATTTTCTAGCAAGAGTTCACTGAGAGAAGTCCATTTACCTTCCTAATCCATATGGAAGGTATTCTTGGAGGAGCACCTTTTCAAGATCATCTAAAAGCAAGGCTATCATAGGAATTTCCGTACCAGAACAGTTTCTAGGAAAATCAAGATACCAGTTGTTATTATTACAGCAATCTGAAACCAAAGCACCAGTATTCAAATTGAAATCATAATGTTTGCACTCTAGTTGCTATTATTAAGGAAAAAGATGTTTCTCCTCCAGATCCAGCTGAGCATTAAAAAATAGGATATGCTGCAATTGACTCATCAGTAAGTTATATGCTCTGTGCCAGCCTTTTGAGAAGTTGAAGAGATAAAATTATGAAAATATGTGTCAAACAGTGTTATCAAAAGCAAAAAGCGCAAAAAAGTTCTAAGGTCTGTTGGGGCTTCAAGTGCAAATAAAGTGTGGGCTGTAATGTAAAAAGGTTGCAAAGGGAATAAAAAAATACAAATATATATGTTAGTTCAAGACTAATAATTATAAGCATGAATGACAAATATATGCACAAAAAAATTGGATTTTTTGTACTAAAGGAAGGTATCAATTGCTTAGTGTTACCTCTTTAGAAGAGGCTCACTGGCAAGGAAAAGTATGCATTAGAACCTTGATGACGATACTGAAGCGCACATTAAGCTAGTTGAAGCGCTCAACACCTTTTGAGCCTCGCTTTAGGGCTTAAGCATGCCTTTGACAATACTGGTGTCAAATTTATTCTTTTTTTGCTTGAATAGAAATATCATCTGATCCCTTCATGGATAGACTCCTCATGGCAGTGATGTTGGTCCTTTGTACAATGGTCACTGTTACAAATAGAATCTGATGACTTCTTGTTTCTAGATCTTTTATCCTGGTTGTTTTGTGTGTTTATTTGAGAAGTCTATCAGCCACCTTCCCTGTTCTTCTGCATTTTAACTTAGAATGGCAGTAAAATGGGCACATGATTTAACATATGGTCTTCTTTTAGGACTTTCAGAATATTTTGATCTCTCGAAAAAATTGAAAAGAACCATTAGTTTGTTGGTTAAATTGGAGGTTGAACTTCATTAATACTCTGGTTTGATAATTTGATTGGTTAGTGTCTGCGCCTTTTTTCTTGCTCCAGTGTATTCCGTGCCTTTGTTCTTCTATTCCTATCTATGCTGTCTGTACTTGAATCAAAAACTGAAGTTGTAATTATCTGTCATCTCCCATCACCTAACCTCTAGGTGCAATATTCTTTCTTTTTTGATAAATAGGGTAAAAACTCTTTGCTGTTATGAACCATTATGTTGAATGTGATATATGAATTCTCATTGGGACGATGATAATCCATAGGGCTTTGCAGAATCCCGAAGTTTTGGAAGCTTAGGTCAGCAAGAAGGGGTTGTTGCCCTCACTGCTCGGCGTAGTAGGCTCCACCCTGGGACTCGCTATCTAGCAAGAGGCTTGAATTCCTGCTATAGTACAGGTAGCGTAAATTACCCAGTACATCTTGAGTTTGATTTTTTCTTTTTCCTTTTGTTGGCCTTTGAGAACAGACCAGGTTATATCACTTGTCGAGAACGGACACCAGTTTATTATTGACTGTGGTTCTTTGTGGAGTTTGTTTGTATGGATATGGTTAAGAATATTCCTTTATAATAGCTCCGTTTGTTTGACATAGTTCTGCAGGATCCTGCATACTTTGGTTAGTGATAGTACATTATGTTCCAACCTTATCTCTGGTGCAAAGTAGTTATCTCTTTTCTTTCTCGAGTATTTCTTTGCTCATTCTATTTTTGATTGAATTGTCCAGGTAATCTTTAGTGTGTACTTTCTGTTCTCTGCAAAGAATGGTGGTATCAGTTCTGTACCGAATTCAATTTCACTTTTCCAGCACAGTATGTTCTGATGTCTGTCCTGACATGTATATGTGTGTGTGTGTGTAATTTTCTTTTGGATAATTTTTTAATATTTAATAAAGCCTAACCGTGTTTAGATAGTTTAATTTCTGTGATATGCTGGACATCTTTTTCTGCAAGTGTTACTTTCTCAGGGGGGGAAAAAAAGCTGGACAACTTTTGCAAGAAAAAGAATCTATGGGATACGTTTATCTTAGATACCTGTCATTTTGTAATGTATTCCAAGTCTATAAATGAGGCACATGATTGTAATTATGATCCCTTTATATTAGTTTTGCTGCTGTTTGATGGACAGGCAATGAAGTTGAATGTGAGCAACTTGTATGGGTTCCCAAAAGGGCTGTTCAAAGTGTTCCTTTCAATACTTACATCTGGAGAAGAGGCACTATTCCTATGTGGTGGGGTGCGGAGTTGAAGTTGACTGCTGCAGAAGCAGAAATCTATGTCTCGAGTTGTGATCCTTATAAAGGAAGTGCTCAATATTATCAAAGGTTAACTAAAAGATATGATGCACGAAATCTAGATATAGCTGCTAGTGGGAACCAGCGAAAGAGTGCTTTTGTTCCAATTGTATGTGTCAACTTGCTTAGGAATGGTGAAGGCAAATCAGAATCTATTTTGGTTCAGCATTTTGAGGAATCTTTGAATTATATTAGATCAATTGGAAAACTACCTTATACTCGGGTTCATTTAATAAACTATGATTGGCATGCCAGTGTGAAGTTGAAAGGAGAACAACAAACAATTGAAGGACTTTGGTACCTTTTAAAAGCACCCACAGTTGCTATTAGCATCACTGAAGGGGATTATTTGCCTTCTCTTCAGCGCATCAAAGATTGCAAAGGTGAAGTAATTTATAGCGATGACATTGATGGAGCATTCTGCTTAAGATCACATCAAAATGGAGTGATACGTTTCAATTGCGCCGATTCTTTGGATAGGACCAATGCTGCTAGTTTCTTTGGTGCCCTCCAGGTTTTTATGGAGCAGTGTAGACGGTTAGGTATATCACTTGACAGTGATTTGGCATATGGTTATCAGTCATATAACAACAATGGGGGATGCACAGCTCCATTACCCCCTGGCTGGGAGAAACGGACTGATGCTGTAACTGGCAAAACATATTTTATTGATCACAACACAAGGACAACTACTTGGAATCATCCCTGTCCAGATAAACCCTGGAAGAGATTTGATATGACATTTGATGAGTTCAAGAGATCGACAATCTTATCACCTGTCTCTCAATTAGCAGATTTATTTTTGCTTGCTGGTGATATCCATGCAACGTTGTATACTGGCTCCAAAGCTATGCACAGCCAAATTCTTAGCATATTTAATGAAGAAGCAGGCAAATTTAAACAGTTTTCTGCTGCACAGAATATGAAAATTACTCTTCAGAGAAGATATAAGAATGCTGTTGTAGATAGTTCTCGTCAGAAGCAACTAGAGATTTTTCTTGGATTAAGGCTTTTCAAGCATTTTCCATCAATTCCAATCCAGCCATTATATGTATGTTTTGTGGTGTTTCTCCTACACTCTTGTTACCTGTGACTCTAGTTTCTTTCATTTTCTTTTCTTTTGCTTTAAATATTGTTTTCTTGAATTGTCATTTGAGCTTCTTATTACTTTCTTCTAAGCTTATTTCGTTACACCCATTGAATGCATCCTAGTTGACCTGATCACCATACTGATCACAATATAAGTGAAGAGGGTTTTTTAAAATTTAAATCTTTGATAATTGTTAGCAACCTGGGTCTTTCTTTATGTACACATTACAATAGTAGTTATCATTTCCTACACTCTTCTTGATCCTTGAGCATGAACCTCAACTTGTTCAAATCACGTTGAATTTCTATAATTTCCTCAAAAGTGTCTGCTTTATTTGGATATTGTTGGGAATGGGAGAGGATAAGGTGAAAAAGGAAGACAAGTTTCTCCACCCGTCTGGTTCTATGGAAGGAGATGATTCCATTTTATGAAACATTTATAATTCCCTACAGTTTTTGATGGTGGACGGGGGATGAAGGAAGCTTATTTCTAGTGTCGGAGGGTTTGAAATGCTGACTTGGGTAACTGCATATCTCCGTTTTTTCTTCCTTCCCCATTTACTTCCGCACAGCACCCAAAACAACAACAACAACAACATACCCAGTGAAATCCCACAAGTGGGGTCTGGGGAGGGTAGAATGTACGCAGACCTTACCACTACCTCATAGAAGTAGAGAGGCTGTTTCCTGGGAACCCTCATCTCAAAACCCATAAGTAGAAAGAACTAGATATGACAAAAAGGAAAGGGAAGGGAACAGAAGGAGCGACTAATAATGCATAACACATGGCAGTATGTAAATATGAAAAAAACTAGCACATATACGACAGATAATGAGAACACATGATATAAAAAACACGTCCTCCACCTAACCCTATTATACCCCAAGGCCATGCATCCACCTAACCCTACCAATTAGCCTACTACTCTAATTTGCGACCTCCACTTCTTTCTATCTAGGGTCATGTCCT
>DF363027.1:36898-70269 GCA_000787875.1 Solanum virginianum
ACTAGTAGTTGCCCCGCACAGCACCCAAAAGATAAACTAAAATCCTAACTGTTTGTAATATCTGTTGCTTCTTCACATCTTTCATTTTTTCATCCCAACCTTTAGTGGAGAACGAGGTTCTATCTACTATATTGGATATTTGGTGTTTTAGCTTTGATAAAGTGTAATCCTAGACATCCCAACCTTTAGTGGAGAACGAGGTTCTAGCTACTATATTGGATATTTGGTGTTTTAGCTTTGATAAAGTGTAATCCTAGACAAGTACATGACTGAAGAGAAATGGGTAGAATCTATGTTGCTCAGATTTGAGTGCGGGTATTAGATCAGTGTGCGGATTCTTCATCGTATAAATTTTTGGATCGGGGTGTACGAATCCGAGTATGGATACGGTCAATAAATGTGCATTACAATAGATGGAGTATATATTTTGATTAGTCAACTCTATTGAACTTAGACTGATAAAACTTCCTTCTTTCTAAACACCTATAGTTTATTCTTATCTCGCGTAAAAAAAAGCATTCTCATACTTTATTCTTATCTCGCGTAAAAAAAAAAGCATTCTCATACTTTATATAACTATTTAACTATGTGTGTGTGTGTATATATATATATATATATTTATGTGTATATTATATATATATAAAACCGTAAACATAAACCATGAAAGATACTAGTTGTATATAAACATATATAAACACTTTGTCATCAAAACATATATACACACTCACATCCACACCTATATTGTGCCGCCATGGGTGCAGCAGGGATTATGAAGAGTCCACAAAACATGGAGTAGAATGCTTTTGTTTTTGTTTCTTATTGGTTCATAACAACTAGTATCTTTCATGGTTTGTTACAATTTTTTTTGCAGGCAGATTATGCAGGCATCTTTTTTTGCTTTTTCACCTTTTACTGCTCTTGATTCTTATTTTTCGCTCGTGCCAGGGCTCTTGATTCTTCTTCTTCCAATGCCTTTTGTCCATATATCATCTTTCTGGCTCTTATCTTATGTATAAAACTGTTAAAAGGATTTAATTTAGATGTTGTAAGGCATAACATTGAAACAGTCTATGAAGGGACCCTGCCAAAGTTATTGAACGCGCTAGATTGCATCAATTAGACTGCAAAAGAATTCAAGATGTTAAGACACAATTTTCCAGATTCCTAACTTTCGAGGTTGTATTTATGTGTGGACTCTAATTACGATTCTACGAAGATGATAGGACAGCACATATGGAAACTGCAAAAACTTACAATCTAAAATGACCTATATGTATCATAATGATATACTGGACTTTCTAGACTTTCTGGGTTCAGTGCTGCCCATATTCAAAAACATCCTGAAACATTTGCTGAAGCTTTTTCCTTGTAAAGAGGAACTTGTTTTCTAGTTTAATTATCTCTAAACTGGATGATAATTGCATTGGATAGATCTTTTTGTTGTTGTAATCAGGGCGATTTTCGTCAAATTTTGTAGTTGAGGTTATATATTTTGAGTGAGCTAACTTTTTTTTATTTTTATTATTTTTTTTTCGGAAAGTTATTGAAACTTATTCTTTCACGGTTGTTTATGCTGATCTTGACAGGTTACTTCCCGGCCCACTGGATGCTTTCTAAAGCCAATTGTGAACATGTTTCCAGTTTCTGATGGTGGAGCAAGCCTTCTTAGTTTTAAAAGAAAAATAATGACATGGGTACCTACATCATGCTTTTGACATTTTAAATGCATTTTATTTGATACAAGAATCTTCTCCAGTATAAAATCCCCTGCTGTTCCATCTACAGTACATTCATTTATATCNATCCTAGATCGTGCGATAGAGCTGTGTTATTAGGGTGACCCCCTTTCTGAACAAATGTGTTGTGTTGTTTTTAGTGATGCCTCTGAGAAAAACCCCAGCTGCCCGGATAAGCAAGTCCTGCAGTAAGTTAGAATAATAATCTTGATATGGCCTTTTATGTTAGAGGAGAACAACAAACAATTGAAGGACTTTGGTACCTTTTAAAAGCACCCATAGTTGCTATTAGCATCACTAAAGGGGATTATCTGCCTTCTCCTCAGTGCATCAAAGATTGCAAAGGTGAAGTAATTTATAGCAATGACATTGATGGAGCATTCTGCTTAAGATCACATCAAAATGGAGTGGTACATTTCAATTACGCCAATTCTTTGGATAGGACCAATGCTTCTTGTTTTTTTGGTGCCCTTCAGGTTTTTATGGAGCAGTGTAGATGGTTAGGTATATCACTTGACAGTGATTTGGCATATGGTTATCAGTCATATAACAACAATGGGGGATACACAACTCCATTACCCCCTGGCTGGGAGAAACGGACTAATGCTGTAACTGGCAAAACATATTTTATTGATCACAACACAAGGACAACTACTTGGAATCATCCCTGTCCAGATAAACCCTTGAAGAGATTTGATATGATATTTGATGACTGCAAGAGAACGACAATCTTAGCACCTGTCTCTCAATTAGCAGATTTATTTTTGCTTGCTGGTGATATCCATGCAACATTGTATACTAGCTCCAATGCTATGCACAGCCAAATTCTTAGCATATTTAATGAAGAAGCAGGCAAATTTAAATAGTTTTCTGCTGCACAGAATATGAAATTACTCTTTGGAGAAGATATAAAAATGCTGTTGTAGATAGTTCTCGTCAGAAGCAACTAGAGATTTTTCTTGGATTAAGGCTTTTCAAGCATTTTCCATCAATTCCAATCCAACCATTATATGTTGCTTCCCGACCTACTGGATGCTTTCTAAAGCCAATTGTGAACATGTTTCCAGTTTTTGATGGTGGAGCAAGCCTTCTTAGTTTTAGAAGAAAAATAATGACATGGGTTACTCCACAGGTTGCTGATGTAGTATTGTGAACATGTTTCCAGTTTCTGATGGTGGAGCAAGCCTTCTTAGTTTTAGAAGAAAAATAATAACATGGTTACTCCACAGGCTGCTGATGTAGTAGAACTTTTTATTTACCTTGGCGAGCCTTGTCATGTTTGTCAGCTACTTCTCACTGTTGCACATGGTTCTGATGATTCAACGTTCCCATCAACAGTTGATGTCAGGATGGGGCGTTATCTGGATGGACTTAAACTTGTTCTGGAGGTCTGTTCCTTTTCTATTGTGAGATTATTATGCCTGTAACTAGTTGTTACTTGCTTTTTTGCTATTCAGTAAATTCAAATTTATGCAATGCTTATGCAGTTTGCTTAATAGGCATTTTCTCTCTCAACCCTGATGAGTGTTTTGTGCCTTGCTTTTTAGATTCTGATATTGGCTAAAGGTGTCTGTAGGATAGGCTGAGAGAAATTTGTGCTTTCCATCTGTTACTGGGAAAACAACATGACATTATACCTCCTTTTTCCTGACGGAGGATATTATTATTCTTTGTAATCCACAGGCTATGTTCTACAAAATGTCTGAAAATGAAAACCTTTCATAGCAAAATAAAGTAGTTTAAAAACTTTTCATGTTCCTATATGTCTGGGATTACTGTCAAAAGTTCACAAATTTTACATGAATTTGTTCACAGGGAGCTTCTATACCACAGTGTGCAAATGGGACAAATATTTTGATTCCATTGTCGGGACCAATTAGTGCAGAGGACATGGCTATCACTGGTGCAGGTGCTCGCCTTCATGCCCAAGATACATCAATCCCTCCATTATTGTATGATTTTGAGGAGCTTGAAGGAGAAGTGGATTTTCTTACTCGTGTTGTTGCACTCACGTTTTATCCTGCCGCAGATGGTGGAGGCCCTATAACTCTTGGAGAGGTACAAAGAAACAAGATAATTCTTACTTTTAGGCATCCTTTCTTTTTAAACAAATTTTATAGATTTTTTACACCCTTTAACATAGTCTTGTGTGAAAGTTTTTGACCACATTTCTTTGCATATGACAAAGAATGCATCATCCAAAGTCTGATGACTAACCTAAGTTGTAAACATATTGTTAAAATGGTATTTTGGTCAATCAATGTTTTAGTTTTATGGCTTCCCACTTTTATAATAATATATAACATAAATAACCAGCACAAAAAGGGAATCTTTGTTATCTGATTGAAAAAAAAAGAGATGTTCATCTATTTCTCAAAATACTTTGGAAACTCATTACAAAAAGACCGTTATCTTGCTTGACAAAACCATCATTATTTTATTGTCATGCAGTCTAAGTAAGATGGCTTTACTCAGTTATGCAGCCATGCTGTTGCATGATATTATCTTCATCTGTTGTAATAACACATGCAGATTGAGATACTTGGAGTGTGTCTTCCATGGAGGTTCATATTGAAACATGAAGGCTCTGGCACTGGATTTTCTAAACAAGCAGAAACCCATCAAGATGTTACTAACCCTTTTCTGACCGAGCCTGGGGAAAATCCTTTTGCTTCTTCTTTAACCACTGGTACACACGCAAACTTGTCTGCTAACTCATGGGTAGACCTTTTAACGGGCGAAACCAGAATTTCAGATTCTCACATCCAGGCAGCAACTGAAACTGTCTTCCATGACGGAGATGACTTGCTTGACTTCTTGGATGATGCTTTTGTCCAACAACCAAAAGGAGCTAACCTATTTTGCAACAGCACATCTAAAGGGCCTACTGACAATAACACACAATGCTATTTAGATTGTTTCAAACTTCTTGTGGGACCCCAAATGGTACGTGTCTTTTTGGATTTTTATATTACACTTAGAACTTTTACTTTTATGCTTCTGATTAGGGGAGGCAAAATCAGCCAACTCATTTGAACCTGTCCAAGTTTTAATGGGTTGGACATGGGTTATATTACAAATGGGCTAAGTTTGGGCACAACCCATCTTAACCAATGACAAAAGCTAGCCGAAAGTCAACCTATGAAGCAACCAATCTCAACCCATCACTATCTCACCTTTAACCCCAATAATTTGATTCTTTTGTAACCAAAGTTCACTCAAATAAAAAAGTTAAATTATCTCGACTATATTATGAAGTGCCAAAAAAAAGTGTTGGCATTACAAAATTTGAAGCTTTTAGTCGCATTGTAATTTATAATTAGTAGCATGTAATTGCATTTGAGCTGGTATTAACTAACTAATTCTTGAAATATCAGGGTCCTTCAATCCCATAATTATTTTTTCTTTATTCATAGTTTTAGGTTTTCACCTTTGCAGTAAGCATTTCTCAGGTGTAATTCAAAATCAGATTAAACTTTTATACATATTTACAAGCTAAATCATTTACTACTTCTAAAGTTAAAGAAGAGAAAATCACCGTTCAAAAATTTTAAAATGTTAGACAAAGTAGGTGGTAGCTAAGTTGCTCGGACTATTCACTTTTGGTGCTGCACCCGTGTCGACACGACATGGGTGTGGGATCCGTGTGCGATGTGGTCAACCTGTTTTGGATACTCTGACCAAAATTGATTGGGAAAGTCTGAAAATTTTAATGATTTCTGTAATCAATACAAAAGCTAAGGTGAATTGAGGAAAATGGAATACGTTTATATAGAAATTTCTCAGTCACTCCTCCTTTAATCACCTTCCAGGATCCTCCTCAAATTCTCCACGTAATATCTCATAATTTAGGTGTTATCGCTCTATTTTGAGGTACTTTAATTATTTTTTAGGCAAATCCCCGCATCCGTATCCACACATTGATCCATATCCCCGAATCTTAAAAATTTAGATCATGAAGGATCTGACCTCTAGATTTGCACCTGTATCAGACACCCGTGCCCGAGTCCGAGCAACTTAGGGTGGTAGTACTGAATATAGTACACCTAAGGGATCTGTTATATTATGCTCCACTAATCTGTACCAGGAATTTTTTGTGTAATACACCTAAGGGATTTGTGATTGTACAAGTAGATAAATATATCAAATTTTACACTATGCAGAGCTTCTGAAGACTTGTTTGTGGATATTTTGTAATGAAAATTTATTGATATCTCTGAAAAGAAAAAATAGAAGTTGAGTCAAATTGGGTGGGTTGGGTTTTGACCCATCATTTAGCCCATCTTCTTTTATTTTTGAAATTGGTAAAATTGTATTTCTCTGCGTAAATGCTGGAGATCTGCAAAAAATTGTTAGGAATCTAGATTACTTACGAAGATCCTAAAAATCTTTAATTGTTCTGCTTCTTCTATACAAGATTCCTTACACCAAAAATAAAAGGTGGCTGCATCTATCCTTAACTTCCTGGATGCTGTGTATCCTATCTTCAAAACACCTTGCATTTTTCTCCTTCCAAATTGTCCACCCAATACAAGATGGAATTGATCTCTACCATTTCTTTCAACTCTTACTGCCCCCTTTCCTGATCCAGCAACTTAAGAGATCTTCTGTGTGCTCTGTCGTTGTCCAGTTAAGCTCTATTTTAGTTGGAAAAACTGAGACCATAATTGACAAGTGGATTTGCAATAAGGAAGAGATAGTTGTTGGTCTCTCTATTCGTACAACAGAGAAAATACCTGGAAGCAGGCTATTGGTTCAATCCATCTTGAGTCGCTCCTCTTCAGCCCAAGCAATCAATTTGCCACCCCTAGTTCTGGTAGACTACTGAGCTACATGATTCAACACTGGTAATTGCTAAGACTACAAGAAGCGGAGATTATAATATGACCAGACTACTCTAGGAATTGGCTATAAATGCAAAAACTGTGATCTTGGCCAATCTAAATCATGAAAACACCTTGTCATAGTTATAAAATGCTTAGTATTACTTAGTTTGTTGAATTGTGATGACATCCTTTCTCTAATAAAAAAGAATGTGAAGTCCAAGCCAACATTCTTTCTAGCGAATAAACACCTGATTGTATAGAAAAATTAGTAAAATATATGAGCCAATTCTCCAAGTAAAATCTCTGAAGTTCAGGTTTCCCTTTCTCAATTTCTTTTAGATGTGAATTTTTGATACATTTTGTCAAAAGGGTGGAACAAAGGGTTGTTAGGAAAGTGTGCTGTAAAAAGTTGAACTTTCGATGTGGACTTTAGTGTATTTGAATATGTCAAAGATGTAGAGCTTAGAAGTTCCTTTGAGGAGTTGACCAAGTTGTCACATGGAAAAGGGAAAAGGAGCGATTTCATGTTTGTTAAATTATGGTTTATTTCGTATTAGCATTTTGCACTATTTTTATGTTTAGTCTTAATCATCATAGTGATGGTGAATGACTTCATTCTGCTATGCGCATTGATGTCATTATACTGGCGCATTGACGTCATTATACTGGCAAAAGTACTGGAATCTATTATGTTGACAGGAGGAATTTAGAAATTTGTTAAGAAAATGGACCGCGAGCTAAATTTTACTTGAAGTTAGCTCTTAAGGTGGAGTTTCCCCAGACTCTATAACGACAGAACAAACCACTCCCTCAACCAGTGATGGATACTCCATACCTAAGTTGCTCGGACTCTTCACTTTCAGTGCTACACCCGTGTCGATATGACATGGGTGTGAGAGTGGGGATCCGTACTCGATCTGGTCAATCAGTTTTGGATACTTTGACCAAGTTGTCCAGAGAAATTCTGGACAAATTGAATGACTTTTGTAATTAAAACAAAAACTAAGGTGAAATTGAAGAAAATGGAATACCTTGTTTATATAAATTTTTATTGCCACTCCTTTTTCTTTTATCTCCTTTCAGGATTCTCCTATTGATCAATATTATCTCCTCAGGTTTTCCACATAATCTCATAATTTAGGTTTTATAACTCTATTTTTAGATATTTGAATTATTTTTAGTCGAATACTGCGCTCATATCCATATAATGATATGTATCCCCAAATCTTAAAATTTAGATGATAGAGGATCTGACCTCTAGATGCACACCCATATCGGACACCCGCACCCAAGTTCAAGCAGCTTAGCTCCATACCACGTGCCATGGCCAGAACTGGATATCTGGAGTGTGAATGACATAACATGGGTTGGATAAACCAAGAATAAGGAGTGGATCAAGCTTTCTTTATTAAAACATGAGAGAGGATCAATTTGGCTTTAATACTATGTTAAAAAGTGGACCTTAAACCTAACTAAACCCAAAAGTTACCGCAACATCGGGGATTGGCTTGACACTACTATGTAAAGAAAAATAGATTTTGAGCCCGACTTGTTAGAAACTCATAAATATTCTAGAATGGTGTAAAATAAAGTACTTCCTATGTCTTAATTTATGTGGCACCGTTTGACTGAGCACAATGTTAAAGAAATAAAGGAAAACTTATTATGCTTTACCAAATTGTCCTAATTAAGGTCACTTAGTGCTTACTTTTAGTTGACTTTTCTTCACAATAAATTGTTAAGTGGGACCTAATAGGGTTAAAATGGAGATGGTGCCACTGAATAGTTGCCAAATAAAGAAATGCGACATTATTTTTGGACGGACTTAAAAGGAAAGGGTACCATAATTTAAATTGGGACAAAGGGTGTATATAGCTTGACTGGTCCCCTGTAATTATATAGTGTAATTATGGTTTGATTTTCTTTCCTTCATCTTTAAGGAATCTGCTCAGTTATTTAAACCCCAATGGCTTGAGGTAACAGTCAAGTTGTGTCATCTCTTCTCTCTTTTTCTTTCCACATGGTATCAGAACTTTCTTGATAGAATCTATCATCTTCACAACATACCTGTCACTTAAGAAGAAATTAGTCACTATGTAACTTCTTCCTGTGACCACAACACTATTTGTGCCAACATTCTTTTCTGGTGGTTTTGTGCAAAACCAACACTACACAAGGTAGATCAGCCTTCGGTGAGCAAATCTCAAAATAAGCTCTGGTAGAATACCCGTTGCGTGCCACTACACTTGATTATAAATTAAGCTACCTACTGTATTTACACAAACTTCTAGAATATACAGAAGGACTCTAATATGTTTTACACTTGCTTTTGACTTGATGGAATGGAACACGAGTTATTGAACTGTAGTGGGAAAAAAATGAAGAACCTGTCTTTGAACCTTTAGAATGGAGGAAATGACAAAACACATGAGTAAATATTGATATTTATTAATTTATGCCTGTGTTGGTCCAACTCTTCAATAATATCAATGGTGCATGTCAGATTCTCCAAATAGTGTATTTTTTGGAGGATCCAACACTGGTGCGACAACATTTTCGGAGTCCAAGTGACATAAATTAATGCTTTGTTTGTTTCAATTTTATAACAAATTGACTCAACATGTAGTTCAAGGAAGAACTGAAGACACATGAAATTTGTGGTCTTAAATATGCCATTATATTTAGTATGGGCATAAACATAACATAATTATTTGTGTAAAAACGGCTCGTTAATGATAATATGACAAATTTACAGTTATAGAAATGTGTTGTTCTTTTTGAAATGTACTTGAAAAGGAAATACCGTCATGAGAAAATGAAACAAAGGGTGTATAATTAAAGTGAGCATTTAAGTGACTATTTTAACGTGAACTACTCCTTAGGCCTAAAAATGGGCTTTTCCTGATAATTTAGATAATTATGAAACTCGAACCAAACATACTGTAATTGACATAACAACAAAATTTTTGAAATCAGGACCGAATGAAAACCCATAAGAAGATAAAAGTTTAACTAAAGAACACTAAATAACTAAAAGAAAATAGAAGGCCCAGACGAGTATAGATTCTATCAAAAGTATAGATTTGCAAGACGAGTGTCAGATTGTCCCGCAACTACAATGTTATGAAAAGTAACAGCCATGAAGTTCTATAAGACAAAACCATTGGATTTCTAAAGGTCCCAACTGCCTGTAAGATACTTGTCTTTTGTCATAGAAATAGATCTTGGATTTAATCCATCCTCAAATGCTAGCTCATATAAGGAAATTAAATGCCCATCCCATAATTGATGTGGGAATTCTATACTCTTCTGCCTGCTGTTGGGTGTGGACAATATAAGATGGGGCCCAGTATCGGGTAAATAATGAATTGGATGGGTCTGACTTTGGTATTAAAGAAAGGGACCTTGAGCCTAACTCTACTCCAAAAGCTAGCTCATCGTAGGGTAGCCCTAGACCATATAAAGAGACTGCTCATCCCTTTAATAACCGGTGTGGGATCAACAAGCACTTGCATGCTCAAGAGGGGATATCTAGAGCGTGTACAATATTAATATGAGGACCCAACATAGATCAAGAATTGGGATGGATCCTGCTCAAATACCATGATGAAGAAATACAGCTTCGGTCTAACTAAACCCCCAAAACTAGCTCAATGACAAGTATTGCCACCATATGTAGAGTCCAGTTTTCCTCATCCTCATCCTCATGGATGTGAGACTCAGCACCTCCTCCCTTATGGGGTGTGGACAATAGAAGATGAGGGCCCAACATCAAGCAAACAATGAATTGGGATGGGACCATATTAAAAAAAGTGAATCTTGGGTCTAACTCCACCTCAAAAGCTAGCTTATGAGGGAAGGATTATGCAAGACTATACAGGGAGACCAAATACCCATCCCACAATTGATGTGGGAACTCAACCTCTTTCACCATTTCCTTATAAGTGCTTCATAAAAGATGATTATCATGATCATCTGTCCTATGTTATTAATAATTTGTGTATGTAACTCCAGTTTGTTGTTATTTATAGTCCCCTTTGGGGCTGTTACACTTGAGAAGTAGCACTTCCATTTTATGTGCATGTATATTTGGTCCAGCTGGAGAAGATTTGTGATCTACTTATACCTGTATTGTTACCATTTAATTATGCAGGAGAGAAAGCTAAGTTACATGGCAGCTATGAAACTTGAAATTGAACGCTTTCGTCTGAACCTCTCTGCTGCTGAAAGGGATAGGGCATTGTTGTCAATTGGTGTTGACCCTGCCAGTATAAATCCAAATCTACTTCTTGACAATTCTCGTATGGGAGGACTCTGCAGGGTAGCAAATGTCCTTGCTTTACTTGGACAGGCTTCTCTTGAGGATAAAATTACTGCTTCCATTGGTCTTGAGATTGCCGATGATAGCACTGTAGATTTCTGGAATATAGCAGGAATCGGGGAAAGATGTTTTGGTGGGGTATGTCAAGTTCATTATGAAGATGGCCCTGTATTGAATGTGCCTTCTGTTTCATCAACTTCAGCTGCTACACGGGAATTTTTTGTGTGTTCTGAATGTGAGAGAAAGGTTTGTAAAGTTTGTTGTGCAGGGAAAGGAGCTCTTTTACTTGCTATGTTTAACTCTAAGGAGGTTCCTAGCTACAATGGTGTGAGCAGCCAAGGGGCAGCAATCTATGCAAACTCAGTTGATTTATCCTCAAATCATTCCATGACACTTGATGGTGTTATTTGCAAAGCCTGCTGCACTGATGTTGTGCTTGAGGCTTTAATCTTGGACTACATCAGGGTTTTGGTTGGCCAGAGGAGAAAAGCACGTGTAGATAGTGCTTCTCAAAAAGCTGTAGACCATGTGATCAGATTTACTTCGGGGAATTGTCAATCCACACCAACTGCGTATGCGGAATTGCTTAATGGAGAGGAATCACTTGCTGAGTTTCCTTTTGCAAGCTTTTTGCACCCGGTAATATTTTGGACCTATCCTAATGCCAAGTATATTAGCATATTTATTCGCAGAAAAACTTTTCTTGTTTTAGTTTTTCTAAAACTTTATGTAGAGGAGTGAATTAATCTTTTCCATGTTTACATGAATCTGTGGAAATCAAATGTGAGTGATACAACATGTCTGGTTGATATAAAACTGGATTCTCTTGAACGCAAAAGGCTACTACTTAATTTGCCTAATTACTAATTGCCATTGAAAGAATTATTTTCTCTCTGGTTGATATAAAACTGGATTCTCGTGAACGCAAAAGGCTACTACTTAATTTGCCTAATTACTAATTGCCATTGAAAGAATTATTTTCTCTATCTAGCATCATCTACACTGACTATGCAGTAACTGAGGTGAACGTTGATTTGATGGAAAGCTAGGTTTTAGCTCAAACATTGTGCCATTCTTGTCGACTGTACTTCCTAAAGTTTAAGAAGTCAGTCCTCTATCTCTGTCCTGATGAGAAAAGCAGATTCTCTTGCCTGAAATTTCGCATAGGAAGAATGGAGGTCTCTAAGCTATTTTGGGCTTGTTCTGAGATGGCAACAAGAGTTGATGGTATTAGATGGATGAACCAAGAGAAAAATTAGGTGGCCAGTAACAGGGCCAAGAGTGCTAGGTGGATCTGGATAGATGATGTGACCAGAAAAAGGGGAGGGGAGGGAAGAGATTGTTTCGAATCCCATATAGGAGTCTATTGGATTAGCTCCTTCAGGTTAACAACTCAATCTTCAACAGAAACTGTACAAATCACATCATGGTTCTTTACTTCACTTTATAAAATGTATTTTATGCATATAACTTTCTTGTTCCTACTGGGGTCAGTGCTAAATGATATGATTGCATAAGATGGGTCCTTAGATTTCAAAATCTAGCTTATATTTAGTTGGAGATTTATGTGATGAAGGTTCCCTGAGACGCCATCTAGGCGGCTTTCAAGTTGGCAAATATCAACTTAACCAACAACTTCTGTTGCTGTATTTATGTTGAAAACAATGCCAATAAAATCTCCATTTGGGCAATTTAGCTGAAGTTGAAAAAAAGAGTATATAAAGTTGGAAGTTGAAAAATAGTACTTGAAAGTTGAAATCATGATCTATAACTATTATTTCACTTGAAAAACTTACCAATCAAGTTTTTCAACTTCAAATTTTCTATTTCAAGTTGACGTTGAAAAAATAGTTAAAATTATAGAACATTGTTTTGCGAATAATGTTTGTCCAAACACCTGCTCATCATTTGTTTTTAAAAGATAGTATTTCATTCTTTAAACTTCAACTTGAAATATTATTTCCAAATCAATGCTTGTTCTAGTATTTGGTCCATCATTTTAACTTGAACAAAAAGTTTGAAGTCAAAAAATTGGTTTGACGAATATTTCAAGTGAATAATGGTTTTCACTCACAAAAATTTAATTTTTTCCCAAGTAAAAGTCATGCCTAGACACAATTCAACTTGCAGATACTCTTTTCAACTTAAATTTCAAAATACCTATTTCTTAGCTTTAATCAAATATTGTCCAAAATGCCGAGTTACATGATTATCATTTTTTTATCGGTTCTTGAAAGTAGAAAAAAAACTTTGGTAATGTTTTTATATTCTGAGAATTAACCTCGGGAATACAATCCTACTATAGTCTGATTTGGGTCCCTCCGTTGATCCTTTGCCTTCTGCACCTTTTCCTTGAAATGAGTAAAAAGATAGAATTTTATGAGGTTAGCTATTTCAGTTTTCCCATTTAAAATTTCCTTTTGAGTGATTAAGTTGAAAGATCATGGCTAAAGTAGGCAAGTGATAATAAATACTGAAATAAGATATGCCAAGGCCACAAATGACAGGTTGGGTTTTCATTAAATATTTTGATTAATTCTACTTTCAAGTGAGCTCTTGTCACGACCCAAGCCTGGGGCCTAGCCGTAACACGGTGAATGAGATCTCCGAATACATACATGTGTCCAAAACATGCCTCTAGACCATAACATTAGATGGGGGCTCAGATAGAGCCCGGCTCACCTTGAACAATAAAGAAATAACTGTCTCTAATACATGATATAACATGAGAGATAAAGCAGTAGGCTCTGTCCTTGAAGCGAGAGGACTCACCTAATCAGGATCGTGGAAATATCTGGATCTAGCCACAAGGATGGACAAAGGTATCAGCTGCACCTGCATTGTGATATAATACAGGCATAGAGTATGCATTAGTACTTTTGAATATACTAAGTATGCGAGTATGAAATGAAATGAAGTCATAATAAACCTGTATTAGTCATGTTAGATGAACAAGGGCATATATATAGAAAAGATAGTCATAGCAAGATGCCATAAAATACCAGGATACATGAATGCCATAATACATGAACATATGTGGAGATAACCGTAACCAACATAACCTCACATAGTGAGTCCAAGAGTAGCCAACGTAACCTCACATAGTGAGTCCAAGAGTATCCATATAACCTCCCATAGGGAGTACGAGAGTAACCGCGTAACCTCCCATAGGGAGTCCGAGAGTAACCACGTAACCTCCCATAGCGAGTTCCCAAGTAACCATTTGGTACAAGTCATCATCCACGGGATACATAGTATATATACATGCATAGGATTATACTTGTGATGAGATGGTAGTAAATCATTTCATAGTTTACATCATGTATACTTGGGCTAAAAAGCCAAATCATAGTGTAAAACATGCTTACATACATAGGAGTAGTTCATTCATACTTGTACTTAATGGTGTATACACACCCATAGGTGCTTAAAGCCATTTCATAGTCATCATGTGGTTTATAATCCAGTCATAACCATACATGTCTTGAAATCATAATCATATCCATAATTGATAATCAAAGTTGTTGTAATACTTCATGAAAAGATGTTAGATTGATTGTTCAAATTCAAATTCTCTCTCAGGCACTTTTCCCGAGGAGATGTCTTAGATTGTCCTAAGTGGTCCTCTCCTAAATTCTGGTGATCCTTCCGGTCACCGGAACTTTCTACCTCCTTCTTTCCCTTCCAAATCTCCCTATTTCTTTCCCTTTCTCTCCCTCTTTCTTTCTCTTTCTCCTTTTCTTACAGCAACATGGACGATACCATCTTTTTTGCGGTAGGGTTCAAGTCTTTTGAAGTAACAAGGGCTAGCGGTACGACAGGGGAATGGTTTGAATGGACTGAAAGAGGAAGGAGCGCCATTACCAGAACAACTTTCAACAGGAAGGCTATGGAATGGATTGTCAAAACCCTGCAAGAAGCATCTGCAACAAAGGGGAACATAGTCAAAAGATGGAAGAAGAAAGATTCCTTTTCTGAGATCTTTTGTGCTCGAAACTTTAATAAATATGGTAGATACGTGAGTTTGATTAATGTGAGGGGCAGACGGAGGTATGTACTTATTATTCCAGAGTTAACTTTCGATTCCAGCTGGAATGACATCGATGGAAAAGTGGGAAGCTTCATTGCACGATTTAAGCCGTTAAATAATGTAGAGAACTTCAGACTGGCCGACTGACGTATGCCTTATGCTGAGGCTTTGGAAAGCAGTAAATGGGCAACCAGACAGAGGATCAACGTAGATGGGCCTGACGACTACACTTCGAAGAGGGGGGGGGGACAGAATCTACATAAATGATGCCGATAGCTGTGAGAGTGAGGTTCTAAAACGAAGTATGGTGGGGAAATTTATGAATGGAGTCAATGCTACCATTACTCTTTCAGTATTCAGAGTTTGGGCCAACAGCAGCGGGAAGCAAGCTTTTGGACTTAACATTTATGAGATGGGTAATGGCCTATTCCTCTTTGAGTTCGCGTCTAGACTTATAGCGGAGCAGGTCATGGCTGGTGACTGGAACTGGAAAAATTCTCCAGTTAACCTACAATGGTGGATTCCACTGCTAGGGGCTATTGAGGAAGAGTACAGGGCTGAGGTGACTTGGGCTAGAATAGTGGGTCTTCCTTTGCATTTATATTCTCAAAAAACATTCAAGGCAATCGGCGATCTCTGCGGGGTTTGGGTTGAAACAGAAGAAGAAACTCAACTGAGAAACCACCTCAAGTGGGCGAGGATAAAAGTTCGAGGAGATGGGAGTGATATGCCAAAGGAAGTGACAGTTGTAAGTGGTGGGGTGCTATATGTTATGCAGATCTGGTCGGAAGCACTGATAAGGGTGGTGGTTGACGACAATTTGCACAAAACTAGTTGCCCTAACCCTTTTATCCAGCGGTCCCTTCCTAAAGATCCAAAAGACTAAAGGCTGAGTGTTTTAAAGGCATCTGGTCAAAGTACAGAGGTGCGTCCACAAGCCCATGTGGGAACATGTGGGAGACCTAGGGAGCACAAGATGAGAGAGGATTTTTGGGCCAATTCTTTTAATGGGATTTCCAATAACCCAGGCCCAAAAGGATTAATGAAAGGAAAAGGCCTAAAACATTAGGCAGATCTTTTATATAAGTCACGAAGATCTCAAGATGGGCATATAGGTACTTCTAGAGAACAAGAGAATATATATGATCTACAGGGAAATCACAGTAAAGGTCTGATGGAGTTGAAGACTCTTGCTTCTAAATTTTTGGAGGCTTTCAACAACTGGGGAGCAGAAGTGGGGAAAGAGGCGAGGCTACCAAGTGAGGAGGAGTTTGATAACGCAGAAACTCCAACATTACAATCAGAGGGCAACACACGAAGCACAGAAAATGTCGCAGAAAACCCTAATCAGTCGGGGAAGAATGTTCGATGCGAAGGGCAAAATAGGCAAGAAGTTTCGGATAACAATATGCAAATTCACAGGTTCTTGATGCAGAACCAGTCTCCACAGATCTTATGGGCGAAATAAGGGAGCCCAAGACAGAAGCTTTTAACTGGGTTAATTCTCATATCCTAGATCTAAACAACACATATAGGGTTGCATTTGAGGGATTTGAAAAGGAAACCTTAGCCCTTTTCATGAAGATAGACAAAAGAAAGGTTGAATTGGACATGAAGGAACAGGGGAAGTCACCACTACCCCCAAAAGCAAGGGGGGAATAGGAAAGAATGAGCTAAAGAATCTGAAGTCCAATTTGAATGAGGAAGTTGGAGGAGTTAGGAACAGGGGAAGGCCTCTCTGCGCGACTTATAAATGAAAGTTAATATCATAACTTGGAATTTGAGGGGGTCTTAATAACACTGAAAACAAAAAACCTTATTAGGACTGCCTTACAAAAATGGAAAGTAGATGTCTATTGCTTTCAGGAAACTAAGATTAACAAGAATGTGGAGGAGGTAGCCAAATCATTGTGGCATAGTAGGCGGATGAATTGCGGCTATCTTGAAGCTGTTGGTAGTAGAGGGGGGATCCTAATCATGTGGGATAGTAGGATCTGGAGTGGGGCACTGGTAGAGATAGGTAACTTCTCTATCACGTATAGATATGATGCTGTCCAGAGTTCCTTCACTTGGTTCTTCACTGGGGTATATGCCCCCCATTCCAGAAGTGAGAAACTTGAGTGCTGGGAGGACATAGCAGCTGTTAAGGAGTTGTGTGGGGGTACATCATTAGCTTGTGGAGACTTCAACACAATGAGATTCATGGCGGAGAGAAGAGGTTGCAGCAGGATCACAAATGTCATGACAGAGTTTTCCAGATGGATTGAACATATGGAACTCCAATGGGGGGAAGTTCACTTGGTTCCGGGGAGTCGATCATAGACGCGCAACAAGGTTGGACAGGTTCTTGATATCAATGGAGTGGGAGGAATCTTTTAGAAATATCAGGCAGAGCATACTTCCAAGAGTAATTTCTGACCATAGTCCTCTACTCATAAAATGTGGGAGCGGAGTAAAGACAAGATCAAACTTTAAATTTGAAAATTGGTGGCTTAAGGTGGAAGGATTCTCAGAACTAATCAGAGGGTGGTGGAATGATATGGTGGTAGTTGGCCATCTTGATTATAAACTTAGTGTCAAACTGAGAAACTTGAAACAGAAACTCAAAGTTTGGAGCAAAGCTACTTTTGGGGAATAGGTGAGCAGGAAGAACAGTCTACTGAATGAGTTGGCTGAATTGGACCTGATTCAAGATAATAGAAGTCTGACTGAGGATGAAATGATGATCAGAGCTACAGTAGTGGTGGAACTAGAGGAACTAGCGAAAAATGAAGAAGCAAGATGGAGGCAAAAATCCTGAGTCCTTTGGCTGAAACAAGGGGATAACAATACCAAATTTTTCCAGAGAATGGCATCAGCTTATAAAAGATACAACACGATTGACAGATTGGTGGTCCAAAGGGAGGAAATTCATGATCCAGACAGTATAAAAGTGGCTATGGTAGAGTTCTACAATAGACTCTACTCAGAATTAGAAACATGGAGACCATCTTTTGAGATGCAGGGGTGCCCTAGAATTACACAGGAGGAACAGGATTGGCTACAGAGACCTTTTTCTGAAACTGAAGTGCTATCAAGCAATGTGATGGTGACAAAGCACCTGGACCTGATGGCTTTATAAGAAGAGCTTAAGGATTTCAGACCTATCAGTCTGATAGGTGGAGTGTATAAATAATTTCTAAATTGATCACTGAGAGGATGAAAACAGTTATGGGAAAGCTTGTGGATGAGCATCAGATGGCCTTCTTGAAGGGCAGGCAGATTATGGATGTAGCCCTCTTGGCTAACGAATTGGTAGATTCTAGGGAGAGGCAGAAAATCCCTGGAGTCCTGTGCAAGCTGGACATCGAAAAGGCATATGACCACGTCAATTGGTCTTTTTTATTAAGAGTCCTAGAAGATATGGGATTTGGCACCAAATGATCTATTGTGAGATTCTCCCTCATCATTAATGGTGACACTGAAGGTTTTTTCCAGTCACAAAGGGGGCTTAGACAAGGGGACCTCTTGAAGGTAACCCATAACATAATTTCAGCAAAATTAAAATAAAACCATAAAATTCATAGTTGGATCATACCTTAAATCAATGAGAATTCATTAAAGGAGTTTGGGCTTCATGATTGAAAGGAAATCATGAACGAAACCGCACATACGGAAATAGGTGGATCAGAGGTTTCTGCTCTCAGGCAAATGGGGGCAGTGCTATGGAAATCAGTCATCTTTTTTATGCAGATGACGCACTTATATTCTGTGACGCAGAGCTGGACCAAATCAGGCATGTAAGAGCAATCTTAACAATTTTTTGAGGAATTTCTGGGTTACATGTCAACTGGCACAAGAGTTCTATCTTCCATGTTAACCAAGTGAATAATTTAGAGCTCTTGGCCGAGACTCTGGGATGTCAGGTAGTAGCACTTCCTACCAAATACCTTGGGATGCCATTGGGTGCTAAGAATACAGAGCTTGAAATATGGGGTGAAGTACTGGAAAATTGTGATAGGAAACTAGCAAGATGGAAGAGCCAATACCTATCACTGGGGGGCAGGTTGACGCTTATCAAGTCTGTGATGGATGCTCTCCCTACCTACATGATGAGCCTGTTTCCAATCCCAAAAGCATTGAGAAGAAGATCAACAGATTAAGGAGGTCCTTCCTATGGCAAGGAAATAAGGAGAAAAAAGGTTATAATCTGGTCAAGTGGGATTCACTTACACTAAACAGAAACCAAGGGGGTTTGGGCATTAAAAAGCTCAGTACACAAAATGAATGCTTACTTCAAAAGTGGCTTTGGAGGTTTTGCACAGAAGATATGGCATTGTGGAGAAGGTTTATTGAAGATAAGTATGGTTTGCATAGCCAGTGGACCACGGAGGAGGTCATGGGCACCTTTGGATGTAGTGTTTGGAAGACCATCAGGAGGTTGTGGCTTCAGTTTTACAACATCTCCTTTCAAGTGGGTAATGGGGTGAAAGTTGATTTCTGGAGTGAGCACTGGGTGGGAGAAGATAACTTGAGAATTCTTTTCCCCCATCTTTACACTCTAAGCTCACAAAGGAATGCCTTAGTCTCACAAATGTGGAGCCCCCAGGGTTGGAATCTGATCTTCAGAAGAGCACTAAATGACTGGGAAGTGACACAGATGGCTAGATTTCTCCAGGGTTTGAACAATTTCCCAGGTATTGCCACTAATGCAGACAAGCCAATCTGGTCACTGCACAACAAAGGAGTCTTCACAGTGAAGTCTTGCTACTGGTGGAAGAACAATAACTAAGTCAACACAGAAGTATGGCCCTGGAAGCTAATTTGGAAGGTTAAAAACCCATTAAAAGTAGCTTGTTTTAGTTGGTTAGTGCTAAGACAAGCTTGCCTAACACATAGGTGTTACAAGGAAGAGGTTTCCAGATTTGCTCGAGGTGTTTTATGTGCAATCAAGAAGCAGAAGTAAACAACCATCTATTTATTCATTGCAAAGCAGCTACAAATCTGTGGAACATGTTCCTCTGTATCCTTGGAGTCAGTTGGGTAATGCCTAAATCTACTATGGACTTACTCAACTGCTGGAAAGGTATGCAGGGGAGTCACTGAAGATTGGTGGAAATTCATTCCAGCTTGTGTCTGGTGGACATTGTGGAAGGAGAGAAATTCAAGATGTTTTGAAGGCAAATGGACCAATAGCCAGAAGATTAGAATCAAATGCCTTACTTTATTTTTGGTGTAAACATGATATGATAGGGAATACAATAGACATAGTTGACTTCATACGTAACTTGTAAAGTCTTGTTTTGTTGCGTAGTCCTCACTGAGAAAGGGCACACACCACGTGTGGATTGAAAAATGGTCTGCATCATCTGTTGTAGATGAGCCTTTTGTGAATACAAAGTTACCTTTACTCCAAAAAAAAAAAAAAAACTTCATGAAAAACTATGTTCATGCATGCTCATGATATGAGGAATGAGGGAGTAGCATGGGTACTTGAAATTCATTCTTAAAACATGAAATCAAGATAGAATCATGCATAAACTATGAAGAAATCAACATTCGGATCATAATTGAAACTATGCATGCATAAATTCTTAGTGTAAAGGGACATGCAAGCTCAAATCTCATGAAAATCATATAAATCAACATAATGAGAAGTAACTCATGCTTATTTTATCATTTGAAGGTAACCCATAACATAATTTCAGCAAAATTAAAATAAAACCATAAAATTCATAGTTGGATCATACCTTAAATCAATGAGAATTCATTAAAGGAGTTTGGGCTTCATGATTGAAAGGAAATCATGAACGAAACCGCACATACCTTGCTTGAATTGGAGAGGTTGAGATGAGATAAGCTTGAACTTGAATTCACACTTGAGCTCCTAACTTGAATTTCAAAGTCTAGGCTTGAATGATGTTTGGAGACTTAGATTTTAGGAATTAGGTGTTGGACTTGAAATGAAGTGCATGGAAAATGACTAAGGCTGATCTAGGGGTGTTAAGATAGGCATAAAAGTCCTAAAAGACCAAGGGATGGGACCAAATTACCAAAATGGCCCCGTTTAAAACGAGGCCAAAGTGACCAAGAGTGCACTGTACGGAACCCCCTGTGGGCCGTGGTGTGCACCACGGGCCGTACAAGAGTCTGTGGTGTGCTACTTGAGCCAAAACAGTGGAGACCAAGTGGAGGGTGCCCTCCACGAGACCCTCCACAGACTGTGGTGGCCACCACGATCCGTGGAGGCTTCTGTCGTGGAACCCTTCTGTTGGATCCTTCAAGGCAGCCAAGGAACAGCCCCTTAATGGACCAAGGCCACCTCCACGGCACCCTACACGGTCCGTGGAGGGGTCCTTGAAGGGGACCCTAGCCAAAAACTCTCGGAAAGTGATTTTTCAAGCCTCATTAAGGTCGTACGAGGTCCGGGTCCTTGCAGCTCTCTCTTTCACAGCCTGTCCTTGATCTAGGGAAATATTCTCTTTGACATATATTTTATTTTGTATGATATTAGAACTTGAAACACAGATGTTTACCAAATTCAACTTTAGACCTTTATCAAGTAGTTGACGAAAAACATTTGGTTCCTAAAATATGTTTGATCTATTACAAGAAAATATAAGTTTGATCCATCTTATGTTTAAATAAGTATGATCAATAAAAAGTTCAGGAACCAAATGTGATTCATTTTTTTACTTCCAGTTAAGTATGAAGTTTAATTTTGGGACGTATCCTTCTCCTTTGTCTTAATATATGATGCTGAAACATTTGATGGGTTTAAAAAACATAGATTTGATCCTTCAGCTTCTTGTGTAGGTTGAAACAGCAGCAGGATCTGCACCATTCATGTCATTGCTTGCTCCATTGAATTCCGGAGCACAGGATTCATTTTGGAGATCTCCCCCAAGTACTTCCTCTGTTGAATTTGTCATTGTCCTTGGCGATTTATCAGAGGTTTGTGGTGTTGTTCTTCTAGTTAGCCCTTGTGGCTACTCGATGGCAGATGCTCCTGTTGTAAGTTCCCTACTCACTTAACAAGATTTTAGCTCTAGCAGGTTTTGTGTCATATTCAAATATGGAAATGCCAAGTAAGTTTGGAGATGAAATTTCATGCTGTCCTGCAATTTTTATAGTTTAATATCTAATTTTATCTCATAGATTTACGTCCAAAAGCAATTGTAATTTGTTTTTCTTTTCCTTTTGCTGGATAGAGGAATGGTATGTATGTTTTAACTTGTCTAACAAAAATTGCATGTGATATTGTATTACCCCTTTGGTTATTCATTACATGATTTGCCTATCCTTGTGATTAGAGAAAGCTTCTCTTTTTAAAAAATAAAAAATGGTGAGACATAATAATCAAACTGTTCATCTAATCTTGCTTCTCAAAGGAGGAGGTGTAAAATGTTGAAATGAGAAAAAAAGCCTCACATGTGCAGTCTTCTAGGACTGTACAAATTGAACTGGAAAGAATGAAAAAAAGGTTTCCTTTATATCTGGTGTCGAGGGACGTTCTATGGAATTTAAAGTTCTCTCTTCCTTCCTACTCTGCCTCCCCCCCAAGGTGGCACTTATGTTTTCTCTTTGGAGATTCCATAGACAAAGGATTAGAGTAGTATGCTAGTTTGCCCTACGTACCTGTTATATTATTTGGGAGAACTGAATTTCAGATGTAGAAATTTTCCAGTTTTCTATGAAGGCTGGATCGTAATAAGATATTTCTCGTTCTGTTTCCTGTGACTGCTTTGTTTTTCCCTGACAAGAGCAATGTTACATGTTTTGTTTGGTAGTTACGTAATTATGCAATATGTTTAATCAACTACTATCTGTTAAATCTCTTTTTAATGACTTATAACATACCCTATAAGTTTAAATGGCCCTAGATTGACCATAAAGATGAAATTTGTGTATGGCAGATTCCTAGTGACTTGCTTCTTGTTCATGTGATTTCTCTTTCATCATGTAATTGATGTGGTTTGACATTCCTCGTGTTGCTGAATTCATTCTTTAAATAACTTGTTATTTACCTCTAGGTTACCAACTTGCTTGTGACAGAGATTCCTTGCAATTTGTTTCTTGCTCATGCATTTTCTCCTGCTATTGAATAATTGATGTGGTTTCTCATTCCTTACACCACTCTATTAATTCTTTAAGAACGGAAACTTCTGTCGGTGCAGGTTCAGATTTGGGCAAGCAGTAAAATACACAAGGAAGAAAGATCATGTGTGGGGAAATGGGATATGAGATCTTTGGTCACCTCTTCCTCTGAGCTTTATGGACAAGAGAAGTCTTCTGAAGTGCCTAGACATGTAAAATTTTCTTTCCGTAATCCTGTTCGATGCCGCATTATTTGGATAATGTTGCGTCTACAAAAAGTTGGCTCGAGTTCTGTAAATTTTGAGAAAGACTTTAGTCATTTGTCCTTAGAGGAGGAGAACCCATTTGCGGAGCCTGTGAGACGTGCTTCCTTTGGAGGACCAGTTGAAAGTGACCCATGTCTTCATGCTAAAAGAATCTTGGTGGTTGGAAGCCCATTGAGGAAAGATGTAGGGTCACCAGGTCAAGGCTCTGACCAGATAAATACAAGCAATTTGCTGGATAAAGGTCCTCCACTAAACAGATTCAAGGTGAAGCAAACTTGCAACTCTCTAGCAATTGTTTACCATTTAAATTTGAACTCCTGAAATAATGAAGAAAAATATAATTCTAATCCATTACCTTTCCAGGTTCCTATTGAGGTTGAGAGGCTAACTGACAACGACCTTGTTTTAGAACAGTTTCTACCCCCAGTTTCACCTATGCTGGCAGGTTTTCGTCTTGATGGTTTTAGTGCAATAAAACCTCGAGTCACCCATTCACCACCATCACATGTGAATCCATGGGATGTTTCTTCTTGTATATTGGAGGATAGATTCATATGTCCAGCTGTATTGTATATTCAAGTGTCTGCTTTCCAGGTATGAGGATACTATTGATGTTATTTACTCCCTCCATCCCAATTTATATCTACCTTTTGGATTTTGAGATTCAAACAAGTCTAGCTTTGACCATAAATTTTTCGTATATTTTTTAAATAGTCAATTACTTGGCTTATAGTGCTTTTTACGTAGTTTACAAATATATAAATTTCATTTAAAAAATTTGAAGATTCCATGTGCAAATTCCTAGTCAAACTTAAACTGTTTGACTCTCGAAAACCAAAAGTGCCACATTAATTAGGACAGAGGGAGTACATTTTATCAACTGATGTTTTCTATATCAACGAACTGTTCGACATCTTTCTTGCAAACTGATTCCTTTTTTAATCTTGTAAAGCTACTGCTCATCTCTATTGCAGTACTAGACACAAATGCATTTTAGATGAATCTCATCACTTATGCAAAATGTCACTTTGCTAATGACGTCCAGCATGTGATTAAATTTGATATGATTAGCTTAACCTAAGAATTCTTTCAAGTATCATCTGTAAGTAAACTAACACTGCTCTAGTATGTTTTGCAGCATGTAACATATATGTCAGTTCCTCCCTCAAATGGCTATAGTTCTACCATGCCTATTTATAGTTTTTACATGTTGACAAATGTGTGCACTGATGCGAGATGTTCTATATTCAAGTTGACCTGGCTCACAAATGCATGAATTGTATTATTATTAGAAAGACTCCTGTAATCACCTGACAGCCATGTTTCAAAGGTTCAGTTAGCGGAGGACCTATAATTTTGCACAAGTGGGTTCAAATGATGTCACGACCTAAGACTAACCCCTAGTTGCGACATGATGCTTAGAGCCTGTAAGTGACCCAAGCTAACCGATGGTCTAGAATGACACTATGATAGATATACATACGTAGAAACTGAAATATTGATGCGGAAGCTAAATTTGAAATAGGTTTATTAAGTTCAAAAAGCAATATTAAAAATAAGTTGAAGCTAATCTGACTGTCGGAAAGCCTCTACTAAGATGAGTTGCTAGGACAAGCCCCCAGCTAATTCTAATTGTCTGAAATTGAAATAGTAACATCTGAATGGAATATAAAGTTAATCCTCGAAAGATGAAGACTCACCAATAATGCTACTGAGCTGATACGAAGTTGGACTAACCGTGGCCTGAGTGCTGGGCAGCTGAACCTATTTTTTAAAACAATATAGCGTGAAGAGTATGCGGTCAAAACTTTGAATGTACTCACTATGTAGAATATGCATGATAAAACTAATAACTGAATATGCAGAATCTGAAATACTGAACTGAAATAACATGAAGTGATGCAATGACCAAGTAGTAAACATGCATGCACTACATGTTGAAAACTAAAATGACTGACTACATGGTCATGCAACATCTGAGACTGAACTATGGTAGATACTAAAATCGACATGTAACCATGTGAGAGACATGGAGTTTGATGCTTGTTTCCCATCGAATAGGGCCTTATATACCTTGCTAGGTTATAAAGGTTAATCTGGTCTGGCAAGGTACCACTAAGCTGATAATGTGTGCCTACAAGGGCTACACTGACCTATGGTGGCATGTGGTTTTAGGATTTAGCGTGCTACTGAAGGCGGCAGCAGATGCTTACCGTGCGCCTTCATTCCGAAAGTACGCTCGGTGCTAAGTAACTTTCCCGAATGAGTTTATAGTGATAATCTGATGATGCTGATGATAATAGATACTGAATAGCTCATGAATCCTGAATGCATGATACTGAAATAGTAGACACTTTATCTGAAAGTATCTCATGCATATATACTGAAAAATACTGAATGTGAACTGATCATGAAAATTCCTAAATTCTGACTAAGACATGAAAGATTCAGGACACCTTGAATTGAGTTTTCATAGAATATAAATTAACCAAACATGTGGAAAATCATGAGAAGCATGTAGTTATAGACTGGTCATGATGAACCTGTGCACCCCCGGGATTAGTCGGGGCTCTAAGAAACTCGGACACCCGGTGCAAATAAAATAAAAATAAAAATATAGACTGGTCATGATGGGAAAATTAGTTACTTCGGATTTCATACTAATCACAAGAACCCTCGAATTTTATAAAATTAATTATCTGAATCTGTAGGGTTCTTTTGAGACTCAATAGGTGAAAGGATACCCATTGATGAAATCCACATACCTGGAAAGAAGACACTAGCTTGAAACCTTGAACTGAAACTTAAGACGAAGAACCCTAGTTCTTGCTTGAGAGGAGCCCTGAATGAAAAGAATTTGATTTCTGACTTTAGGCCATGAATGGGGAGGTATTAATCGACTAATTCTGCTTACACCCACTTAGAATAGTCTAAAACAACATAATATAGGGGATTAAAAAGGTGAGAAAAGACCAAAACGATCCTTTAAGAAAACTGATATCAGCAGGTTCCATGAGGTGATCTATGTCTATGGATTGATCTATGGACCATAGATCCCTTCCATAGAACTTAGGCTGAGTTTTTGAGTTTCTAAAATTCAAACCACGGGACCAATCATAGGTCTGTAGTCGAACCTACAAGCCATAAACCTGGTCTGTGAAATTCAGGCTAAAGTTTGATTTCAGGTGTTTGCTGTACGGATCAATCTATGACCCATAATAGGGTTTATGACTCGTGAACTGGATCCGTAAATCTCAGACTGAATATCAAGTCTTAAGACTTGATCTACGAGTTCATCTAAGATCCGTGAAACTATTTACGACCCATATTCTTGACTCGTAAAACTCAGGATAATTTCCCAGTTTCTGAAGTTGATCTACGGATCCCATCTACGGCTCGTAGTTCCATTTACGCCCATAGATGAAATCTGTAAAACAACTTTTCTGCAAACTTTGATTTTTCTGAACTTTCATAAGCTGGTTTGGGACCTAGTCCTTGTGGGGTGTTACAAATTTCCACAATAGCCAAGAATAGAGGCAGCACCAGACATAGTAAGCGAAAATTTCTTGCAACTTTGTTTTTCTTCTTTCTTATCGCACCTCACGATGCAATCATCATCTCTAAGTCACATTCATTATTTTTTTGCCAATGGACAAATTTTCCATATTAGTATTTTGGAGTTTATTCAAATTTATCTGTAGAATAATTTATTTATTTACTTCATAACTTTGAAAAATATTGAATATCTTTTAAATTTTTACCAAAGTTTTATATAAATAGTTTAGAAAGCATATATGCTAAGCCAAGAAATTAAATATTGAACAAATATACTATTTTTGATATAAACCAAATCAAATTAAGCTAAAATATAAATAAATAAATCCAACAAATATACTTGCTTGTTTTATTAAAAGTTATGGAAGTGAAACAAAATTCACTTTGTATAAAGTGAGAGAGATTCCTATCGACTTGCTTCTTGTTCATGTAATTTCTCTTCCATTATGTAATTGATGTGGTTTGATATTCTTCTTGGTTTGCCATTCACTTTGTGGGTCCTCCCCTGTTTTTTGTAGGCTAGTACTGTTGGACCTTTGATGAAGTAGGTAGGTACATAAGAGTTAAATATGCCACTACAGCAATAAATCCTTACCATTTGGTGTCTCCCTCTGCTTGCATAGGGATAAACATAATGTCCTTAGAATTCATCTGCTAGTGATGCATGATTAGAGCTGACCAAATTTTACATCCTAGATCAAAGTGAGAATTTTGTGACAATGCTAAACATATATAGACATTTTATATGTTGTTCTTGTTGAAGATGAAAAAGGCCCACACCGGTGAATAGTGAGATGGGTGATCTCTTTATAAGGCTCGGGAATCCTCATCCCTTTGAACTAGCTTTTGTTGAGTAGGTTAGGCTTAGGACTTAATTTTACAATCCACTTCGCCACCAAAGAACTATTACATTGAGTATAATATGTCTCTCTTCGAACTCAACAATAATTTGCTTCATGGAGTAGAAAAGCATCTTGATATCCTTGGGTGAACATGGCAATAACTAGAAATTCAAGACAACGTTGTGTTGGTTTGTGACAACCAAATCACTCTTTAGCTGAATGATATGGACTTCCTTTCTGTATGCCAATACTAGATAGGTCACCCCCAAGACAGGCTGGAGCCCCAAACAATCCCTCCTATAATCTGACTTCCCAAAGGAATTATTTTTAATCTGCACGCTAGATTGATATGGTTTTTAATGTATGAACAAGTTTGTTGAGCTGTAAATAACACTTGTCTGGTTATTTCCTGTAATATACCCATATGATGTGATTTTCAGCAGTTACAGTAGAAAATTCACATGACAAGTATCTACAGGAACCACACAATATGGTCACGGTTGCGGAATACCGGCTGCCAGAAGTAAAGGTGGGAACTGCAATGTACTTTGATTTTCCTAGACAAGTTGGTACTCGTCGAATCTCATTTCGACTCCTTGGAGATGTTGGTGCATTCACTGATGATCCGTCAGAGCAGGATGAGTCAGATGGTAGGGTCCGGATTGTGGCAGCAGGACTCTCTTTGGCTAATAGAATCAAGTTGTATTATTATGCTGATCCATACGAGCTTGGAAAATGGGCGAGTCTTTCAGCTGTTTGATTACATGATTAATTTTGTATTTTAGGATTCTTATTCTTGTTGCTTTCAGGTGCTTCTTCAAAACATTATTGATTCATTTCACGTTAATTTGTATAGGAGAGAGTTTGAGTTTAAACTTGGTATAATTTGTTGTGGAGGATGAGAACATTTTGAAGTGTTGGATGTATAATTTGGAGCTTGTGTTAAGAAGATAGGACGATGCTAAAAGACTTAAAAACACCTTTCCAATATTCTAAATACCCTATTAAATAAAAAATAAAAACACCAAATTTGTTTGAAAGGCTTCCGTACGAGTTTTAATATGAGAATGAAGCGTTGATCACTAGGATCCAAATGCATCAACGAGGAATAAGATAAGCTAACCAACCCGAATATGGATCTAAACCTAAGGACTCCATTATACAACTTTGAGCCTTGTTATTTTACCTGGGGTCATTGTAGGGAGGCTCCGATCATTAGTTGCGGTGGAAGTCTGACTTTAGCTGAGAGTTGGTATGCTCTTTTCTTTTAGGAGTCATGTCCTAGTTGATGCTTATTCTAGTTTATAAAGGATATACTTTGCTAAAGATTTGAGTATTTATCTATGCCTATGGGTGATACTAATGACGTGGAGGAACGCAAGAATGAGAATATGGAATCCCCTTTGAAGGTGAAGACAAAAGTGAAATCTAAAGTTTCTTGGAAACCTAACCCAACAATTCATTTTGTGGTCTCAGTGCTTACAAGTACTCTTACAGTATGAGATTCGAGATATTCATACTTAGCATTGCTAAGGTGATTAATTTGATAGTTGTTAAGAGAGTGCGATCAAATTTAGGATGCAACACCTCAATTCCATGAAAAAGATGATAAATCATGGCCAGAAAGCGTCCAAGATCACAACCCCACTATAACCTTTGTTCTTCCAACGGCTGCAACACGCTCAAAACAAGCTATGCCAATGAAACAGATCTACCATCAGCAAGACATTTTAAACTTGTAGCAACTCTCAAATACTAAGTGCTTTCAGTAACACAATGTAGAGATAAATATAACAAGACGACATAGCCTCTTGGGGAAAAAAACAATGACATCAACAAGTAAAGAAATCAAATATTCACCATTCATGTGCTCTTACTTTTCAAAAGAGATGCCTCCTCACTCATTCACAACATATCACAATATTGGGGGGCATGTATGAAAAACAATATTGTTCACTCTCGCAAAGAGATTCTCATGTATACCATAGTGTCACGGACTTAGAAACTTCGCTAACCCTTATTTTCACTTCGCTAACCCTTATTTTCAAGAACAAGTGGCGGGCTGTCACAATAGGCTTAACAAAAGTATTGAAAAGATAGGATCAATAGGGCTTTTTCAAGTTATAAAGAGACATTTGATGAAATGTTGACTACTTCCCTTAACTACTTTAGGACACAATTAAGCTCTTTTCCTTTATGTATCAACCTTTCTTATACTACTAACAAAATACCTTAATGCATAGAAACCAATTAGATTTCTTTCTTCTATTGCCACCCCAATTCTCATTATTTCACCTTCTTCTTTCTCTTTCCTTTTACGTATTCAACTTTAAAGTGCAGGAGGGATTTTATCATCAAATTCTTGCAAAGCTAATCAACAAAATTAAAGGAAATGACTAATCACGTGGCTATCCAATAACTAGGGTAAAATGCTCAAGCGAATAACTATGAATATTCTCAGGGTAGGCAAATACTACGTCAGAACTTGGCTTCGCAAGGAAATGCCGAGATCATGTCCTATGAATCACACTCTGTTTCACCATATAAACACACCAAGTTCGTTCTAGATGTAACATCCCAAAAAGGAATTTCTAAGAAAAAATTCGAATATTCCTGCATATGCGTATAGGCCTCAACCCAATGGCTTCTAATTGTATATATGCGCTTGAATCAATTCCTAAGTATTCAAAGTAAATTAGTGTCACGACTCAAGCCTAGGGCCTAGTCGTAACACGGCAAATTTGGAACTTGAAGGCGCCCTATCCGAGCCTCTTAACATATCATAAACATACATAAGGTAATTAAGCAACAATATAAATGAAGCAAGCGGAAATAAGTCTTAAAATCAAAGCTAGAAATAGAATTCAAGAAACTCTCCCATTAAAGGGATTATATCACTTTGTCCATACATGCCTCTACTTGTCTTAATCTTAGCTGGGACTAGAACATGCCACTAGCTTACCCTCAATTAAAAGAAGTACAAAAGTGTTCTCAACATAACAAGCACCAAGAGCATGAATAAGAGGCTTGTTTCCGAAGCATGGAAACTCACCAGAAGTCTTCAAGTGTGGTGTCTGGATCTAGCCATAATAAGGAGTAGTAGAATCATCATCCATCTCTACATTGTGATATAATATAGGCAAAAAGTATGTGTTAGTACGTTGGGATATACTAAGTATGTGAAATGTAATGCAACAATAGATCATCACGTCATAGTAAACAATATGCATAATTATACCAAAGAAATAAAGTACAAGAGATGATGAATGATTAATGTATCTTTAAATCATGAATTGGAACATCATAGAAATACTTTAAAATCGTCATATACATTTTTATGTGGGAATAGGACCATAATCGATAATAAGACCACGTGGGCTATCACATGGAATCTCGATATTGCCTCTACACCGGAGAAAGAAGAGTTTACTTGCCAAGGTAGAACTCTACCTCACTAGGTGGGTGTCATGACCATGATGTTAGATGTGGATCCACTAGCTAACCCATTGTAACACCCTGTATGGTGAAAAGCATGGAAATTAAAAAGTTGAAAAGTTTTGAGATTGATGCTTTTATGAGCCAATCTATGGTTCATGGATTAGACCACGAATCGTAGAAAGGTCTCATGAACCTGAGTCCAAAAAGTTGGATAATGTTAAGTTTCTGGAAATCATTCCATAAAGAATAGGACAAGTCGTGAATGGAACCATGACCCCTGGACTACATCGTGAAAAGGGGTCCTGAAGCACTAAATTTTTTCTAAATATGGAGGTCATTCTGCGAAGGTTATTATGACCCGTAAAAGAAACTACTAATCGTAGATGAGGTTTTGTGATTTCAAGATGCAATTTATAGTAGCTAAAATTTTGTGCCATGCATGTCAAGACCCTAGTCTATGGCCTAGATATGACACGACTAATGGAAAATCCGAAGGGACCCTAAACAAGCCTTCCTAAGTATGCATAACACATCCTTGATTGCGAAAGCATAATAAACAATAGACAAATAACAAATAGTTCTAAGGGAAGCAAGACTTTGGACTCATGCTATGGGGATATTATAAGGAAGAGGATTAGCATGAATCACACAGAAAATAAAGTCTAAGGGGGTGGGTAAATATGATATCAAAAATCTGACTTCATATTCTTGTTGATTATGCATGATTAAAGGTATTGTATACTATCTTTTGAGGTGAGCCCATTATAAAAATCCATGTTTCATAATTTTTATGTATCTCAAAATCCATGTGTGATATCAAAAATCTGACTTCATATTCTTGATTAGGGGAAAAAATTGAGTGAAAAATGAGTATAACTCGGATTGTAGAAGACCCGTAGCAAAAAATGATTTTCGCAAAATTTTCTAAGACAGAGAGGGTACGCGATGGCTTCGCAATGCAGACTTGTCGCGGAGCAGTCTAGCACTTCCTTAATTCTGTTTCAGCCTAAGGGTATTGGGGTCATGGCCCTATGACCACTTATGCGTGAAAATACCTATACTTAGCCATTTTTAACTCCATATCACTCAAAAATCCTCTCTAAAACCTCTCAATCATTTTCCTATTTTATGAAAATTGCATGATTTCAAGTTGTATTACCTATGGGTATCTATTATTATGAAATGTGAGCATGAAATATGTTGGGGTTTTGTCAATTTTTGTTGATTATGCATGAATATCTATTTTAAGCTTATACTATGAATAAATCTTTGTCTATTGAGACTATACATGCTTCAAGGTATGAGATCTATGAACTATTGTGAAGTTTTGATATGATTTACAAGTTACCCATGATGGGATTTTACCATGATGTTGGTGGGCTGATGTACATGACTATAAGATGTATTTATTTCACTATTTCATGATTTATACTCTTGCATTTTGCATGATTTGAACATGTACTCATATGTGCCCACCAAGTGTTCGATGAAATGTCTAGTCAAGAATTCTCAAGTTATTTACATGTTTTACAAGTCAAGTGACTTCATGATGGCTATGGGCTTTCAAGTATGCTATGAATTCATGAAATTATCTATGATTATGCAAGTATGAAGTTAAGCCCTATTTCCAAGATTTTACCTCTTGTGAACTATTCATGTTAAAGCAAGGGTTCATGTATGGTTATGATTATGATCTACTCTTATGTTTCATGTTAGGCTCACCATTAGAGGTCAAACATGTTTAAGAGCTACTCATGTTATGATTCCATATTTATTACAAGTTATTAAAGTTATAATTATTTCAAGTATTCTGTGGGATTAGACTTAGCACCGATGGATTAGATGTCGGCGTGGACTATCTTCAAGGGCCCATACTCCTTTTCTTAAACTATGTGCCAACATAAGATTATGTTATACCCTTGCGATACTAGTGGATCCATTTAGTGCACTTCATCATGAAATCCACCCCAAAATGGGATGGATTCCCGTAGGGGGGTTACTTCTTCGAAATGAGACAAGCTCCCGTAAGGTAAAGTATAGTTTACCTTGGCAAGTAGACCACCTCTTTATCGATGAGGGGTAATCATCGGGATTTGAAGTAGTAGCTCGCTTGGTCTTATTATTTATCGGTTGAGGTCTCTTCCCACATATGTATCATGTTCTATGCAAGTTGAATGATTTATAAAGATGTTTACTTTAAGCATTGATCATGCATGCCATATTGAGATTATACTTATCTATTGCCTATTTCTATGCATTTTGACTATATTGGCTTATCTTG
>DF363026.1:19612-36483 GCA_000787875.1 Solanum virginianum
TTGTTTAATGTCGCGGAATGACAAGAAGCTTTTGCACAATCTTCCACTATTTTGACCTCTGCCAAGTCACCCATATATCTTTTTACCCTTTGTCCATTGACTTTGAAAGCTCTGCCATCCCTACTCTCTAACTCAATAACACCATGGCTAAAAACGCGCACAACTCTAAAAGGCCCCATCCATTTAGATTTGAGTTTTCCAGGAAACCACCTTATCCTTGAGTTCTAAAGCAATACCATGTCTCCTGACAACTCTAAAAGGCCCCATCCATTTAGATTTGAGTTTTCCAGGAAACCACCTTATCCTTGAGTTGTAAAGCAACACCATGTCTCCCGAAGAAAACTGGCGATCTTCAATTCTGCGATCATGCTGAACCTTCATTTGTTATTTGTACAAGGTGAAGCTCTCATAGGCTCGCAGTTTAAACTCATCAATTTCATTTACTTGCATTAACCTAGAGGTTGCAGCTTCATGCCAATCTAGATTCAGTTTCTTCAATACCTACAATGCTTTGTGTTCAAGTTCAACCGGAAAGTGGTAGGCCTATCCAAACACTAGTTGATAAGGAGACATTTCGATGGGAGTTCTGAATGTAGTCCGGTAGGCCATAAAGCATCATCCATCCTCTTTGACCAATCAGCACGATGCACATTCACCGTTTTGGATAATATTTGCTTTATTTCCCTATTCGATACTTCCACTTGCCCACTAGTTTGGGGATGATACGGGTTTACCACATGGTGCTTCATACCATATCTTTCAAGGAGGGCTTTGAACAGTCGGTTGTAGAAATGGGAACCTCCATCACATACGGGTTTACCACATGGTGCTTCATACCATATCTTTCAAGGAGGGCTTTGAACAGTCGGTTGTAGAAATGGGAACCTCCATCACTAATAATTGCCGGAGGCATACTGAACCTAGAAAAAATACTTTTTCAGAGAAATCCTGTAACACTCTTACCCTCATTGTTCGGTAGAGCCACGACCTCCACCTACTTAGAGACATAATCAACTGTAACCAGAATATACTTGTTACTATGTGAGCTAAAAAATAGTCCCATAAAATAAATGCCCCAAACGTCGAATTGTTCAATGACCAAAATAGGATTCAGGGGAAGTTCGTGCCTTCATGAAACTCTATGCTCTCTTTGATATCTATCACACGACTTTACATAGTCATGTGCATCTTGATGGATAGATAGCCAATAGTAGCCACACTGCAACACATTGTAAACAGTTGGACCTCCACTGTGATGGCCACCCACAAATAAAGAGTGGCATGCTTCAAGAATACTCATCATCTCTGCTTCTGGGATACATCTGCAAATGATCCTATCAGCACAGATGCGCAATTGAAATTCATGCACAATGACTAATACCATAAGCTTGCCCCTATACTCATTTTTTCAGTTTGGTGCCAAAGTGGATTTGGATCACTTTAGGACTTATTGGCTTCATCATGCATAAATCAAGGGGAACTATATCACTCACCAAATAGTTAGCATAGTCTGCAACCAAGGTATAAGATCATGTGACTCTGTAAGAGCTCTTTCATTAGGGAATGAGTCATTTATGTCCAGCCCATCATCAAATTTCACCATAGCCTCATCTTTCAATCTAGAAAAGTGATTAACTACCTGATTTTCTGACCCTTTTCTATCAATTACATCAAAATTGAATTCTTGCAAGAGAAGTACCCACCTAATCAATCTTTGCTTTGCATCTTTCTTTGTCATCAGATATTTGAGTGCTGCATGGTCTGATTCCTTCTAAGACACCACCCTACGACTCGTAGCGTGAGCTATGACTCATAGAAGAGCTCGTTTGGCCTTTGCTTCACCAAAATCTGCAACTTTTCTTCAAAATCATACCAACCTAACTTTTCTGCAAGATTAACACAAAAACACATCAAAATACTAAAAACTCGCTTTAAGAACTCACAAAATCCTTTGTTTTAGGCATCAAATGTGCTGTAATTTGACAACACATCACCTATTGCTATGCATGTTGATCATGAAGCTTATCTCTTGTTGCATTGTATCCCACATACTTAGTACATTCAAATATACTAACACATCTCTATGCCTACATGATGTTACCATATAAGAACCGAAACTCCTATTAATTCTTTCGTGGCTAGACGGATTGTTCAAGTTAGCCTTTGGTGAGTCCTCTATTCCGGGGACAATGACTATTCTCTTATGTTATGTATTAAGACTCTCTTTCGTTTATTGTATACTTATGACCATGAGGGTGAGCCCGATTGCTTTGTCTTGGCCCCCGCTAAGTATCTATGTTTTTCGTTTATTGTATACTTATGACCATGAGGGTGAGCTCGGTTACTTTTTCTTGGCCCTCACCCTTATCTATGTATTTAGAGGTGTTTGTTGGATAAGCTATGTATCAATGGTTTGAGCTTAGACTCTTTATCTCTTGATGTAGATGTTTTGCAAGCTATCCCTTAGTCTCATGCCCCTTATTCTTACTTTATGCCTTTTTACATGCTTCCGCGACTAAGCTAAGAGGCTTGATTGGGGACCCCTTCGGGCTCCCTATTCACTGTGTCACGTCTAGGCTCTACTTTGGGTCGTGATATGTTTATATAGAGCAGAGCTCTCATATGCTTTAAATCGAAATTTGTCAAGCTCATTAAGTTGACTCAAACTAGAGGTTGTTGCATCATTCCAATCCAGATTCAACTTCTTCAATGCCCACATTGCTTTATGCCCAAGTTCCACTGGCAAATGACATGCTTTCTTAAGGATAAGTTGGTAGGGAGACATACATATAAGGGCTTTGAATGCTATCCGATATGCCCATAATTCATCATCCCGCTTCCGTGACCAATCCATCTGGTTTGTATTCATAGTTTTGGATAGAATTTGTTTGATTTCCCTATTGGACACCTCTACCTGCCCACTCGTCTGAGGATGATAGGGCGTTGCCACTCTATATTTCACTCCGTACTTCCCCAAAAGAGCTTTAAAAAGCATATTGCAAAAGTGAGAACCTCCATCACTAATGATTACCCGAGGGCTGCTAAACATTAAGAAAATGTTCTTTTTTAGAAATTTTATGACACTTTTACCCTTATTATTAGGTAAAGCCATGGCTCCACCCACTTTGATTAACCCACAACAACTAAGATGTACTTGTTTCCATGTGAGCTAACAAATGGTCCCATGAAATCTATCCCCTATACATTAAACAACTCAATCACCATAATGGGGTTTAGAGGGAGCTCATGCTTATGGGAAATCCCACCTTCTCTTTGGCACCTGTCACAAGCTTTGGCATAACTGTGGGTATCTAGGTGGATGGTGGGTAGTAATACCCACATTCCAAGATCTTGTGGGTTGTTCGAATCCCACTATGATGTCCACCCACTAATGACGAGTGGTATGCCTCAAGTATGCTCATCATCTCAACCTCAGGAACAAAATGATGAATAATCCCATCAGAACATACTTGGAACAAGCATGGTCATCCCAAAAGAAGTTCCTCACGTCAGACATAAACTTTCGATATTGATGTGTGTTTAGCTTGGGTGGTGCGATATCACTCATCAAGTAGTTTGCATAATCAGCAAACCAAGGTCTCAGATCATGAGATGTAGCCAACACTCTCTCATTAGGAAAAGAATCATTCATCTCCAATCTGTTGTCAAATTTCATCATTGCTCCATCTTCTAATCTGGAGAGGTGTCTGCGACCTGATTTTCTGTTCCTTTTTTGTCAGTGACATCAAAGTTGAACTCTTGTAAGAGAAGCACCAATCTCATCAACATAGGCTTTGAATTCTTCTTAGCCATCAAATATTTAAGTGTTGAGTGGTTTGTATGCACCACTACTTTGGCCCCCAACAAATATGATCTGAACCTTTCAAATGCAAAGACTAAGGCAAGTAACTCCTGTTCTGTGATTTTGTAATTCTTTTGAGCTGTATTTAGGGCTTTGCTGGTATAATATATAGGATGTAATATCTTCTCCTTGCGCTATCCTAATACCACACCTAGAGCGACCCCACTCGCATCGCATATGATCTCAAAGGGATTGGATCAGTCTGGAGCTACAATAATTGGCAGTGAGATCAACCTCTTCTTTAACTCTTCAAAGGCTTTCAAGCATGCATCATCAAACATGAACTTAGCATCTTTCTCCAATAATTTGCATGATGGGTGTGAAATTTTAAAGAAATCTTTTTTGAACCTCTGATAGAATTCTGCATGTCCCAAGAAACTCTTCATATCTTTTACTGAGATGGGTGGTGGGAGCTTCTCAATTACCTCTACTTTAGCTCTGTCAACCTCAATGCCTTTGCCAGATATCCTGTGCCCCAACACAATTCTCTCTTTCACCATGAAGTGACACTTTTCCCAATTTAGTACCAGATGACTTTCTACGCATCTTTGCAACACATCATGCAAGTTCTTCAAACACTTCTCAAATGGGTTCCCAATCATACTAAAGTCATCCATGAAGATTTCAATAGTGTTCTCCACCATGTTTGAGAAAATGGACATCATGCATCTCTGATATATTATTGGGGCATTACACAATGCGAATGGCATCCTCTTCAATACTAAGGTGCCATAGGGGTATGTAAATGTGGTCTTCTCCTGATCTTCTAGAGCAATGATGATCTATCATTCACAAAATATGTGTCCTCCTCATAGTATGGCTTCTCGTATGTAGGTACATGTGGAGGTTGGTTCCTGATCTTCTAGAGCAATGATGATCTGATTATAGCCTGAATACCCATTGAGAAAATAGTACCACCCCTTCTCCATTAGTCTATCTAGCATCTGATGTATGAATGGCATAGAAAAGTGATCCTTCTCTGTCGAGGCATTGAGCTTTCTATAATCCATGCACACCCTCCATCTTGTGACTGGTTGCATTAGGATCAACTCATTTTTGGTATTGGGTACCACTATGATACCCCCTTTCTTTGGTACACACTATACCGAGCTCACCCATTCATTATCTACAATTAGATAGATTACTCCTACATCCAGCTATTTAATGATCTCTTTGCGCATAACTTCTTACATAAGAGGGTTTAGGTGTCTTTGACACTCAATGCTCGGATTGTAGTCCTTGACCAATTGAATTTTGTGTGTACATACGCCGGGAGGGATACCAATGATATCTGCAATCGTCCATTTGATGGATTTTTTGAATTGTTTGAGCACCATTACAAGAGCATCTACTTGCTTATCATTCAAATCTGTAACTATTATGACCGACAATGTGTTGTTGACTCCCAAAAATGCGTATTTTAGATGTAATGGAAGGGCTTTCAATTCTAACACCAGCGGGTCTTCTATGAAGGCTTTGTGGGTAGTGACTCACAATTCTGCAAATCTAGTTTGTCATCTAGGACCATAAGGCACCCCTAGTGTCAACACCGCCTCAAAAGTGTCAACACCTAATCTTACCTCATGTGGTACTTTGCTAATAGAAACCACTCTCACATCATTGTCTTTCCTGGCTTCCTGACACACATTGAACACGACCTTATCCTTACCAAATTTGAACTTGAGTTGGCCCTTCTTTATATCCACCAAGGTGCGATCAGTAGTTAAGAAAGGCCTTCCTAAAATATTAGGATTCCTCAAATATTAGGAACTTCAAAATCAACCTCACATTCAAGGATCACAAATTCTGCAGGGAATATGAATTTTTCCACTATAACCAACACATCATAGAGTATACTCACAGACTTCTTCACCGTTCTGTCCGCCATCAACAACCGCATGCTAGTAGGAGTAGGGGCTCCCAATCCAAGCTTCTTGTAGACAACAAGGGGCATTAAATTGATACTGGCACCTAAATCACATAGTGCCCTTGCAAACTCCACATCACCTATAGTGCAAGGTTTGGTGAAAGTACCTGGATCTTCTCACTTCTGTACGAAGGAATTTGTAGTGATAATACTGTAATATTGAAGCTCTTGAGAAAGCTCCTGACTTACAGTACATTTTTTTGTAACGAAGTCCTTCATATACTTTGCATAACATGGTATTTTCTTTGAAGCCTCAATGAGAGGGAAAGAAGGAGGAGGCCTAGGGACGGGCTTAAACTTCTCTTGCACTTTAGCTGCTTCACTTACCCCATCCTTGCCATAATTATCTCCTTTATCCACATCCTTTGTTGCAACCATCTCCTCACGAACATCTTCCTCATCAACCGACATAGGAGGATCAATAGTACTCTTGCCATCTCTAGTAGTAACCTCCATACATTGCCCCTCATTCTTAGAATTTTGCACTGTGTTGCTAGGCAATGTACCCTTTTTACGCTGATTTAACTGAGTTGACACTTGACCAAACTGTTGCTCAAGATGTTTAATAGCCACAAAATGAGACTCAATTTTTTTATTTATGCTTGAAATATCTGATTTCATGCCCCTTAGAGTCTCATCTTATTTCTCAACCTTCTTCAACAAGCGGTCAAATATCTCCTCAATTTTGGAATTGCCTGTACTCGCGTCACAGTTTTGTGGTGGCACATAAGGACCATTTTTGAAACCTTCTCTGTGACCAATCTCCATCTGGACCCCTGTTCCTATCATAGTAACCACCCTAGTTGTCTCTGAAAGCTCCATCTCTATCATAGTTCCGACCTTAGTTTCCTTCACCTTGGTGCCAATAGTCCTAATTAGACCCTTGGGCGTTGGACCAAAAACTCCCCATCTGATCATTCACAAAATATGTGTCCTCCTCATAGTATGGCTTCTCGTATGTAGGTACATGTGGAGGTTGGTGAACCATTGCATTCACTCTCCCTTGGTTCTGCTTGATCACCACATCCATGCTTGCACGAAGCTGAGCAAGTTGTTACATATTCTCTTCATTAATTTTGGGAAGACACGAAGCCTCACAACATCCATAGACAGATTTTGTGTCCCCGTCACACTCTTACAAACAAATGTCACATTGTGCAAGTGGCTATGTGGATCCTCTGATGGTAAGCCCGCAAATAGCCCACGGTTCTACAACATCTGAAGTAACCTACTAGACACTCTGAACTTTGTGTCTACCGGTAGTATTGCCAATACAATAGCTCTAGTCACATCCATAGTCATAGGGTTCAACCTATACTGATTCCACTAGTAAGCATTGGCATTAAACTCTCGAGGCTATGGAATGTCCTCCAAAGGATGTGGATTCTCATTCCTATCATCATTAGTATTATCCCAATTCGAAGCTGTATTGGCCACATTGTTGGAATTTTCTTGGGCCACTCTTCTTGTAATTCTATAGATCTCTGGATCAAATAGAGTTAAGGGATTGCCTTAAATCTAAATGTTGGGAATACACTACTCGTATACCCTACAAAATGGAACTAAGGATTAACACTCAAATTACCTACTGAATCAACCTAAGTCTAACTGTATTCCCCCGCAACGATGCCAAAATCTTGATACAGCCTAAGTTACACCTCCTTTTTAGAGGATAAAGTGATTGTTGTGAAGATATAAAACCTAACCAAAGTTAGGATCGAACCCGTAAGGAATATGTAGACTCAAGACAAATTTAAGAATAAGCAATTCAGTTAACCAACTCAATTCTCTGAAGAGGGGGGTTTGCAATAACCAATAAGAAAATAAACTAAACTAACTATCACGAGAGATAATTAATAATAGAGAGCAACTAGGGTATCATGTTTCCCATGACTCCCCAACTTAGTATCACCTGATAATCCAATTCTTATCTAGTGTATAGTAGGCAGGACAGTAATTTCATTTCACCATGCCCTTTGGTCAAAGGTGAGAGGTGAATTTCACTGTGCAACTTGGCCCATCTCCATAGTGTGCAATACTAACCATTACCTATAAGTCCCAGTACAACCTCCCATTGGCCTAGTTCAATTGATTAGACGAGAACACATCAATCGAATCCTATTAATCAATCTATTTTTCTATTCATTACTACCTTGGTCAAGTTAGTAACACTAGGCGGGTTCTAAAGTTGGCCACCATTAAAAAATATGAAAAACAAAGAGAATTGATTAATACACGCATATACCCATTCCAAGAATTAAAAATTATCCGGTTTTACTAAGCTAGTTCTTCATGGTTCCCACAATCCTAGTTATGGATTTAGCTACTCATTCTATGGGTAGATGAAGAAATTATGAATTGATAAAACATAATTAGACACTTATGCAATTGAATTGAAGTTAAGCAAATCCAAGAAGAATGAGAATCATAAGCTTCAAGATCAAATTTACCCACAAGAGTTTTCTCACAATCTTCTCTCTCAATTATTGAGTTCTCCAAGTACAAACCTTAAAACTATTGAATAGTGACAAACCCCTCTTAAAATAACCTAAAAGTACTATTCATAGTACTTACAATTAAATAAAAGTACTGAATAATGGCGTACCCCCTTTGTATAATATCCTAAAAGTACTATTTAAAGTAATTATAATTAAGTCCTAAATAAAATAAAAAACTGGTCAGCAGACTCCACGAAAGGTATCTACATATAATTCATAGTCGGGGTCTCATAATCAACTCTTGGGATTATGGACTTCTCTTCTACTACTTCACTTTATGACTTGTAAACCTATCCATGACTCGTACTGCATGTTATCCATGACTCGTACTGCATGTTCGTAGCTTCAACTTCATCAAATTGTCCCTCACTGAAAATCTTTATGAAGCCCATTAATATGACTCGTAGAATGCTCTATGACTCATATGTTTATCTCATTGAGCTGATCTTTAGATTTTATCCTTCACTGGAATTTATCACGAAATTTCCTCCACAAATTGTAGAATGTTTTACGATCTATAGAGGGTCTCGAAAATCATCAAAAACCAACAATCTATTGCAATTTTTCCCCAAATTATGGCCAACCTATATTCCTACAAATCTAAACACAAAAACATATAAAATCCATAAATATTGCATTGAAAACATATAAAATCCTACGTTTTAATCATCAAATGTGCTATATTTTGGAAGCACATTAGGTTCTTGTGAGATTGAGTGTCAAAGCTTCATATCAGGTATGTAAGGCTAAACTAAAACATGAGAACGTTCTTCCATGCATCCCCATTGATGGTAATAGAGAAATTAACAGTATAATGAGTCTACATACATGTTTCTTGAAAATTTGCTTGTAAATTATGCATATATTATATGTATTTTCATGTGTTAATGATCATTATAAACTTGATTTACTAATTAAATATTTTCACACGAGTTATTTTCATAAGCCCTATATGTACTTTGTAAAAGAATGCATGAATGAACCTAGGGATTGAGTCTAGAGTCTTGACTTGAGAATGTTGGTTGTGATTGTGATATGAGCATGATGATAAGTTGATAGAACTTGATAGTCCATGAGTATTCATAATTAAATTCTAGAGATTTGTCTAATTGACTTTCTCCTAATGATTGATTTGAATCTTTGAGTTGGTAAATGAGAATTGAGTTGGTGAGATGCTTGAAATGATAGGTCGAAAGACCCAATTGAGTTTGAGTTAATGAGATGATGAGACTCTCTATGAGACAAATTGAGATTATGCGAGTCTCTATGAGATTAATTAAGATGATTGATTGAGATGAAGAGTCTTATGAGCATACAGTCTTGGAAGGTATATCGACCACCCAAATGAATAAGAGTAAATCTAACTTGCACTTATTAACTACGTCACAAAGCATAGGTGAGAATTGAACCACTAACTGAGGTTCCCTTTTGAGTTAAAGTCCCTGAAAGCAATAGAGGACTTGATGAGGCTGGATCCTTAATGTATATAATTTGTTCTTTACATTGTAAATATGGAACAACTATGGCAACATCAGCGGGATTATTTTTCAATGACTTGCTCATAAGTGATTGTTTTCAGATAAATGAAACTCCCAAATAGGTCCCATACTGATAATACTCTGAGTTTGAGTTTATTGATTAGGCTTGATTGGTATTGATGGGTCATTTGTCTACTCTTTATTCTTGCTTTAGATAGATATTTGACATTCTAAGTGAGTATCTTCTTAGTTGATGTTATTTCTATATTATTCTATCAATATCTGTGTTATTCAGTTATTTTACATACTCGTACATTCCATATACTGACGTCCATTTGGACTACATCATTTTATAATACAGAGTCAGGTATTAGAGATCGTCAACAGATGCACCATTGAGGATCTTTTGTAGTCAGCTGAGTTGGTGAGCCTATCTTACTTTAGAGTCAAACACTAGACTAGCTTTGTTTTTTTAGTTAAGGTAGCCATGGGTCTGTCATTGACACCATTTGATAGTAATAGAGGCTTCATAGATTAGAGTCGAGTTGTTGAGGATTATGTTGAGTTAGCTTCTTTCAGATTAGTTTGTTTTATTCATATGCTTTTGAGACTTAGATTGCCCATTTATTATCACAGCCTTCCATTGATTGATTAGTTATTGAATGAATGAATGTGAGAAGGCCAAATGGTTCGTTTGGAGACTAGCAATAGTCTTTGAGTGCCGGCCACGTCTAGGGTACCCTCCCGAGGCGTGACAAACTTGGTATCAGAGCATAAAGTTTAAGTAGCCTAGGAATTCTATGAAGTAGTGTCCAGTAGAGTCCTTATTGTTGGTGTGAAGCGCACCACATCCATAATAAGGAGGCTATAGGACATTAGGAATGGTTACACTTCTTTCATGATATGATTCGTGTGATAGAGTAAAAACTCTATGAAACTCTCTTCTAATTTATGCTCTATGTGTTGCAGACTTGTGATCATGCCTCCAAGAAGAGCTGCTACAGAAAGAGGGCATCCTGTTAGACAAAATGTTAACCCACCTAAGCCCCAGGGGCATGATGAACCCATAGATCCAGCTATCTCTGCTGAGAAACCCCCACAAGCTAAAGTTTCTAATGCTGAGCTCCACTAGGCTATCCAAACTCTAGCCTAGGCTATCACAACACCTACTATGAGTCGAGGAGTAGGTAGACAGAATCCATAGGACACATCTAGAGTCTGTGAATTCTTGAGGATGAACCCGCCTGAGTTCATAGGGTCTACACCTAATGAGGATCCTGAGAACTATGTGGATGAACTTCAGAAGGTGTTTTAGGTGATGCATGTGGCTAATTTTGATAGAGTTGAACTGATGGCCTACCAGCTCAAAGGTGTGATTGTGGTTCAATCAGTGGAAGAAGGGTAGAAGAGAAGAAGCCCCATTGCTGACTTAAGCAGTCTTCAAGGAAACATTCTTGGGGCATTTCTTTCTAAGAGAATGGAGGGAGGCCGAGGTAAAAGAGTTTTTGAATCTGAAACAAGGCTCTATGAATCTGTCGTAGTATGGGCTTAAGTTCACTCAGCTATCTCGCTATGCCCCGGACATGGTTACTGATAAGAAGGGGAGAATAGGGTTGAATGTTGATAGGCTGAACAAAGGGCCAAAGAAGGATGGGAGGGGAGCTATGCTTATGAGTGATATGGATATTAGAAGGTTGATGAATTATGTATAACAAGCTGATAAGGAGAGATAACATGATATAGAAGAGTTCAAAAATAAGAGGGCTAAGAGCCATGAGGTTGGAAAAAAGAGGAATGGTAACAGGTTTCGATCAGGGCCATCATCATCTGCTAGTGCACTTGTGCCCAGAAAAGCAATGTTCAGAGCTCTAAAAATTTTGAAGCCTAAGGATCTCAGTCACAAGTTAATGTGACTCAAGTTTCACAGGGTAAGTCACCATGTTGTAAATGTGGTAGATTACACTTGGGTAGATGCCATGAGGGGAGTGATGCATATTTCAAATATGACCAAGTAGGTCACTTTCAGAAAGAGTGTCAAAGTGGGCTGACCAAGCACAATCTTCTGCACCAGTCCTGCCAGCCAGAGGAACTCAGAACGGTACTATGTTAAGCACAGGAAAAGCTACAAACCATTTGTATGCCATGGGTAGTCGCCAAGATCAGGATAACTCCCTAAATATTGTGATGGGTATGATTCAATTTATTACTCTTAATTGTTATATTTTGATGGATCCTAGTGCCACATTCTCATTTGTAACTCCTTATGTTGCTAGTAGTTTTGATAGAACTCTTGAGAGTCTTCTTGAACCCTTCAATGTTTCTACTCCAGTTTGTGAGTCTATTCTAACTGAGAAAATCTATATAAATTGTGTAGTGTTCATCTACCACAAGGATACTCTTGATGATTTGATTGAGTTAGTGATGATTGATTTTGATGTGATCCTTGACCTATATTGGCTTTACATTTGTTATTCCTCCATAGATTGTAGAGCCCGGACTGTTAAGTTCCAATTCTCGAATGAACCAATTCTAGAGTGGAAGGGTGATTCTGTTACACCTAAGGGAAAGTTTATCTCCTATCATAGGGCCAGAAAGATAATTTCCAAAGGTTGTATCTACCACCTTGTACGAGTTAAATCTGATGATGTTGAGCTTCCTACTCTTGAGTCAGTCCCAATTGTGAATGAGTTTCCTGAAGTGTTGCCTGAGGATCTGCCTGGAGTCCCTCCTAATAGGGAGATTGACTCTGAGATTGACATTCTACCCCATAACCAACCTATCTCAATTCCACCTGATAGGATGACCCCCACTGAGTTAAAAGAGCGAATGAAAGATTTGTTAGAGAAGGGCTTTATCAGACCGAGTATTTCTCCCTGGGGTGCTCCTATCCTATTTCTGCAAAAGAAAGATGGGTCTCTTAGAATGTGCATTGATTATAGGCAACTGAACAAGATCACGATAAAGAATAAATATCCTCTCCCCAGGATAGATGATCTGTTTGACCAACTTCAAGGTGCCTCTTGTTTCTCAAAGATAGACCTCAGATCATATCCTCTCCCCAGGATAGATGATCTGTTTGACCAACTTCAGGGTGCCTCTTGTTTCTCAAAGATAAACCTTAGATTTGGTTACCATCATTTGAAAGTAAGGGAATGTGATATCCCAAAGACAACCTTTAGGACTAGATATGGCTATTTTGAGTTCTTGGTTATGTCCTTTGGGTTGACGAATGCACCTGCAACCTTTATGGACATGATGAATAGGGTGTTCAGATAATATCTTGATATGTTTGTGTTTATCGACAACATTTTGGTGTATTTGAGAGATGAGGAAGAGCATGCCAATCACCTCAGAATTGTCCTCTAGACCCTTAGAGACCATAAGTTGTATGCAAAGTTCTTGAAATATGAGCTTTCGCTCAAGTTAGTGGCTTTCCTAGGCCATATTGTTTTGGGTGATGGTATTTGAGTACAATGATTCAGTTGAAAAAACCCCCAAAAGATTGAAGCAGTTAAGAACTGACCCATATCGACCTTTCCAATTGACATAAGAAGTATCTTGGGGTTGACAAGCTATTACTGCAGATTTGTTGAGGGATTTTCTTCCCTATCCGCACCATTGACTAAGTTGACTCAAAAAAAGGTCAAATTTTAGTGGTTCGATAAATGTGAGAAGAGCTTTCAAGAGTTGAAAACTTGACTAACTACTGCACCAGTTTTAACCTTGCCTGATGGGATAGAGGACTTTGTGATATATTGTGATACATTGAGAGTTGGATTGGGTCGTGTGTTGATGCAGAGAGGAAAAGTGATAGCCTATGCCTCTAGACAACTTAAGGTTTATGAGAGGAACTATCCAAACCGTGATCTTGAGTTGGCAGCGATAGTGTTTGCACTTAAGATTTGGCGCCACTACTTATGTGGAGTACATGTGGATGTGTTCATTGACTACAAGAGCCTGCAGTATGTCTTCAGTCAGAAAGAGCTTAACCTTCTGCAGAGAAGATAGTTGGAGTTGCTAAAAAATTATGACATGAGCATTCTCTACCACCCAAGTAAACCTAACATTATTGCTGATGCTCTTAGCAAGTTGTTAATGGGTAGTACAACCCATGTTAAGGAAGGAAAGAAGGAATTAGCCAAGGAAGTGCATAGATTGGCCCGATTGGGAGTTTAGCTTGAAGAGAATGATGAGGGAGGAGTCAATGTTCAGAACGTGTTTGCTTCATCTTTAGTGGCAAAAATGAAAGAAAAGAAAGACCAAGATCCTATCCTACTTCAATTAAAAGAGGTTGTCCACAAACAGAAAGTAATGATCTTCTCCAAAGGGGGAGATGAAGTGTTGAGATACCTGAGTAGATTGTGCGTCCCAGATGTTGATGGTGTTCGAGATAGAATTATGGCTGAAGCCCACAACTATAGATATTCCACTCTTCCTGGCTATACCAAGATGTACCATGACTTGAGAAAACTCTATTGGTGGAGTAGAATGAAGAGGGATATTGTTGAGTTCAGTTCAAAGTGCCCAAATTGTCAACAAGTTAAAGTTGAGCATCAAAGACCATGTGGATTGACTCAGAACTTTGAGATTCCTGAATGGAAATGGGAATAGAAGTGGGAGATGATCAATATAGACTTCATTATTGGTCTACCGAGGTCTCAAAGGCAACATGATTCGATATGGGTTATTGTGGATAGGATGACCAAATTGGCTCACTTCTTCGTGGTTAAGATGACTAACACCGCAAAAGAGTATGCCAAGTTGTACATCCGTGAGATTGTGAGGTTGCATGGAGTTTCCTTGTTCATCATCTCGGACAGAGAAGCTCAATTCACCTCCTAATTTTAAAGATCTTTCCAGAAAGGATTCGGTACTAAAGTGAATGTAAGTACTTCTTTTCATCCCCAGACAGACGGCCAGGTAGAGGGTACTATTTAGACTTTAGAGGAAATGTTAAGAGCCTGTGTCTTTGACTTCAAAGGAAATTGGGATGACCACCTATCATTGATCAAATTTGCATATAACAAGAGTTACCATGCAAGTATTCAGATGGCTCCCTATGAGGCTTTGTATAGGAGAAGATGTAGATCACCCATTGGGTGGTTTGAGGTTGGAGAAGCCAAATTGAGTGGACCTAATTTTGTCCATCAGTCAATGGAGAAGGTCATTAAAGAGAGGTTGAAGACTGCACAGAGTTGTCAGAAATCTTACACCGACGTGAGGAGAAAAGACTTAGAGTTTGAGGTAAATGATTGGGTATACTTATAAGTGTCACCCATGAAGGGTGTCATGAGATTTGGGAAGAAGGAGAAACTGAGTCCACGCTATATTGGTCTTTACCAAATTATGAAGAGGATTGGGAAGGTTGCTTATGAATTGGAGTCACCTTTAGAGCTAGACACGATTCATCCAGTATTTCATGTCCCGATGCCGAAGAAATGCTTGGGAGATCCTGCCTTGGTGATCCCTATTGAGAGTATTGGAGTGAAGGATAGTTTGTCCTATGAGAAGATTCCGGTCTGAATTCTAAATTGGAGGTTCACAAGCTGAGAACCAAAGAGATTACCTTAGTCAAAGTCCTGTGGAGAAATTAATTCATTGAGGAAGCTGCATAGGAAGATGGGGAAGAGATGAGAGCTAAATAATCGCACCTATTCATGCCTGATGATGAGAATGTTGAAGGTAATTTTCTTACCCTTGACTTAAATTGATTTGCCTTTTCCTGAGTTGATATATCTATTCTCGAGTCTGAATAGAGATTGTCTAGATTGTTAAGAAGTCGAGAGTTCGATTGAGTATTGAGAAGAGTCTTGATTGTTATTTGGGCCTTGATGTCCATATTTACTCATCATTCGAAGACGAATGATTCCAAAGTGGAGATGATGTAACACCTAATAAAATTACCAAAATATCCCTAGAAGAGAGATATGCACACAATGCATCTTCCCAAACTCCAATGGTAAATCCAAGGCCAGATATGTGATCAACAAAAAAATTTGAGTGGGAAAATGGTCTTGGTTGATTTTTAGAGCAACCGGAACAAAAGATAGTTTTTTATGCGAAAACACATTCCAGTAAGAGTGTGTGACATGTCCGTGTCGCGGACTTATTGTGGATTCATACTTAGATGTGATCCCAATATTTTCTATAGGATTAGAAAACTCAATTGGAAAATTTTTGGCAGAAATCTCCTCAAAGCTATCTAGTCTGCGATATCGATAGGCCTTCCCGAGGCAAACTTTTTTCAGCTTTTCTGAGGGGCATTTTAGATCTTTTTGAACCCCTTCTAAACTTAAAACATGATCTAAATGGGTTATTTTGAGCATAAAAAAGGTTTTAATCCCCATTCTTATGTCTTTTCTAAGTTCTAACAAAGACTGAGGCTAAAGAGAAGAGAAAAGGAGCGAGAATTCGAGGCAATTGAGGAGGGTTCTCATGAGATTGAGTGTCAAAGCTTCATACCAGGTATGTAAGGTTAAACTAAAACATGGTAATGTTCTTCCATGTGTCCTCATTGATGGTAATAGAGGAGTTAAGAGTATACTGAGTCTACATACATGTTTCTTGAGTATTTTCTTGTAAATTTATATATATATATATATATATATATATATATATATATATATATAACATGTATTTTCATGTGTTGATGATTAGCATACACTTGATTTACTGATTAAATATTTTCACATGTGTTATTTTTACAAACCCTATATGTACTTTGTAAAAGAATATATGAATGAACCTAGGAATTGTGTCACGACCCAACCTATGGGCCGTGACTGGCACCCGATAGGGGCACCTAGACAACATTTCCAAAACAGACTCCAATAAAGACTTCTTATGATTTACAGAAATTTCGGCAGAGTTTCCTCTGTTTTATTGACTAGCCACCTGAAAAGGAAAAGGCCAGCTAACCAACAGACAGATCATGAATAAAGATATACATACACGTGGGCCGCCAAGGTCACTGCTGCGGTCCTGCCGCCTAATAAACATAGCATGAATTACAAAGTGTTCCAACAGGTGACTAGATCTTCATATCAAACATATATACATGATAACTGAACTGACTCAAAGGACCCATAATCACAATATGTCCACAA
>DF363025.1:6147-17657 GCA_000787875.1 Solanum virginianum
TAAAGTGTAGAATTATATGCATTGATGGAAACTATGTGAGGGGTTTGTACTTCGCCACCATGGTGATAAGGTGTGATTATCATCAACTATGTGAGGGGGTTGTACCACACCACAGGGATGATGGGGTGCAACCATCATCGACAAACCAAGGGGTTTGTACTTTGGAAATCTAACTTCATCTCTTCTACACATATGATATCCTACAAGAACATGAGCTACTTAGGCATGTTTTACTTATGCATTGATCATACATGCCATATTGTTATATTATGTCTATTGCCTATTGTTACCCATTTTGACTAAGATGCCTAATTCTTGTTGCCTCACATCCTTCATACTTAGTACATTCAAACATACTAATGCATACTCTTGCCTACATGATATCACCATATAGGAACGGGTGTCTAAGTTGTTCATCCACCTCCTCCACATAGCTAATTCGATGCTACTCAAGCTAGTTGGTGAGTCCTCCACTTCGAGAACCTTGGTGTATATTGCTCTTATTATGTATTGAGATATTCTTCTTATTGTCTATTTTAACTATGAGGGGGTACCTGGTTGCTTGTTTTGGCCCCTGCTCTTATCTATGTATTAGAGGTGTTTGTTGGACATGTTATGTATCTATGATATGAGCTTGACTCTTTCTCTATTATTTATGATGTTATACAAGCTTTCCCCTTAGTCCCTTTGCCTCTATTTTTACTCTTTATGCCTTTTATATGCTTCTGAGACCAATGATTTGTAATGAAGAGTTAAGAGGCTTGTTTGGGGTCTCTTCAGGTTCCCCATTCATCATGTCACGTCTAGGACCTAGGCTAGGTCGTAATAGTAAAATCTGTAGGATTAAATTCCAATTCCCTAATGAGCCTATCCTTGAGTGGGGGAGTCGTGATGTGGTGGTCAAGGATAGATTTTTTTCTTGTCTTAAAACCCAAAAGTTGATTTCTAAGGGTTGTGTTTACCATATTGTGAGGGTTAGGGATGTTGAGTCCAAAGTCCTTCCTATTAAGTCAGTTTTGATGGTTAATGAGTATCTTGATATCTTTACCGATGAGCTTCCCGGTGTCCCTCCCAAAAGGGAAATAGATTTTGGTATAAACCTCCTTCTCGATACTTAACCCATTTCTATTCCCCCTTACTGTATGGCCTCGACGAAATTGAAGGAGTTAAAGGATCAATTGAGGGATTTTTTGGAAAAGGGTTTTATAAGGTCTAGTAAGTCACCTTGGGGTGCACCGATGTTATTTGTGAAGAAGAAGGATGACTCTCTTAGAATGTGCAGTGATTATGGACAACTTAATAGTGTCACCATAAAGAACAAGTACCCTCTACCAAGTATTGATGACCTTTTTAATCTTCATGAGGCTAGTCATATTTCTAAGATTGATCTTCGCTCCGGGTATCATCAAGTGAAAGTGAGGGAGTGTGACCTTCCTAAGATAGCTTTCCGGACAAGGTATGGGCACTTTGAGTTTGTGGTTATGTACTTTGGGTTGACTAATGCAATGACTATATTTATGGATCTCATGAATAGGGTCAATAAACCCCACCTTGACTTGTGTGTGGTGGCTTTTATTGATGATATCTTGATTTATTCCCATAGTAAGGAGGAGTATGTGAATTAGTTGAGGGTGGTGTTGCGAATCTTGAGGGATGAGAGGTTGTATGCTAAATATGAAAAATGTGCATTTTGGTTAAAAAAGGTTGCTTTTCTAAGACATGTGGTGTCGGGTGATTGCATTAAGGTTGATCCTAAAAAGACGGAAATGATTAGAAATTAGCCTAGACCTTTGACTCCATCGGACATTAGAAGTTTCTTTGGTTTGACGGGTTCATGTGGTGTCGGGTGATTGCATTAAGGTTGATCCTAAAAAGACGGAAATGATTAGAAATTAGCCTAGACCTTTGACTCCATCGGACATTAGAAGTTTCTTGGGTTTGACGGGTTATTACTGGAGGTTTTTGAATGGCTTCTCTTCTATTGCTTCTCTATGAATAAGTTGACACAAAAGAAGACAAAATTTGTGTGGACCGATGAATATGAGAAAAGTTTGCGATCTTTGAAAGATAAGCTTGTCTTCGCTCCTATCTTATCTCTACCGAAAGGGTTAGAAAGATGTGTTGTATATTGTGATGCCTCAAGAATTGGTTTGAGGTGTATTCTGATGCAAAATGATAAGGTGATAGCGTATGCCTCTAGACAATTTAAGGTGCATGAGAAGAACTATCCCACCCATATTCTTGAATTAGCGGCCGTGGTACTTGCTTTGAAAATTTGGCGTTACTACTTGTATGGGGTTCATGTTGATTTGTTTATTGACCACAAGAGTCTTCAATATGTGTTCACCCAAAAAGGTCTTAACCTGAGATAAAGAAGGTGGTTAGAGCTTGAAACGCCCCAAAAGGTGCCTAAAATTGTGTCTCCAAAATGCCCATAATTGTAATTTCAATATATCTCAAAATTTGTGTGTGGTATCGAAAATCCAACTTCATATTTGTGATCAGGGGGCAAAATTGAGTAGGAAATGGGTATAACCCCAATTTTAGAGCAACCGTAGCCAAATTTTATTTACAAAGACTTCACTTTCTAGTGAGGGTACGGGTTCTCTCCGCGACGCAGAGCTGTCGCGGAGTAGTATGTTTTTGCCATTTTTTTTAATCTTGGCCTAAGGCCTCGGGTCTTGGGGCTAAGCTTTCCTATGCGTAAAAACACCTATACTTAGTCATTTTTGAACCCCATATCATACAAGACAGTCCCCAAAACCCTCTCTAAAACTTAGACAAATATTTTACCAAAATTCTAGCATTCCAAACTCATTTTGGATCAAAGATATTCACTCAAGCCTCAAGTTCTCATTCCAATCTCCATCAAGGGAATCTCCAAAGTTGAGTTATGTGGGTTTGAACCATTGGGTCCTTTCACCCATGGTGCTCAACCTTCCCTTTTTACATAAATTGCATGTTTCTAAGTTGATTTACATATGGGTCTTACTTATTATGAATTTAGTTATAAACTATGTTGGGGTTTCATAAAATTGTGACTATTTAAGCATGTTTTGAGCTATGAATCTATGATACATTATATGATTTGATGGGGGGTTTTGATGTATCTTGCATATGGTTATAACCGATTATTGGTGGGTGGTTCTACATTGATTTTTCTCATATGATTTCACTCTTAAATTGAATGATTTTTTAAATACTTTTACACACTCGCCAAGTGTTTGCTAAAATGTTCGATTATAGATTGTTGAGTTTTTGAAGGTCTAATGCATGGAATATGAGTTAAGTGAGTTTATGATGATGAATGGAATGTATATACGCGTTGATTTCATGAATATTATCTATAGTATTGCAAGTTGACCACACCTCACTCGTGGCATGGTAGGCCCGTGCATCCATGTTGGGGTGTATGTACTGCAGTCGCCTCGCTCAGGGGGTGGTAGGCCCGTCAATCATGTTGGGGTGTTTGTACCTCAATCGCCTCGCCAAGGGGGTAGTAGGCCTTGGTCTCTATTATGATGGTCTCTTCCTACACAGGTAATATGTTCTATACAAGCATATTTTACTTCAAGCATCATTCATGCATGCCATATTGTTACTATGCTCATCCACTGCCTATATGTACACATTTTGCTTATGCTGCCAATCTTTTGTTGCATTGCATCCTACATACTTAGTACATTCAAACATAATAATGCATACTCTATGCCTACATGATGTTACCATGTAGAAATCGGAGCTTCACTTGATCCTCCTCCCCCTTCACGTGGCTAGTAGTATCTTTAGAGCGTGTTTGGTGAGTCCTTCACTCCGAGGATGATATGTTTTGATCTTATGTTATGCAAAGACTCTCTTTCTTTTATTGTATTCTTTTGACTATGAGGGTGAGCCCGGAATATTGTTTTGGCCCCCACTCAATTCTAAGTTTAGAGGTGTCGTTGGAGAAGTTATGTAATAATGCTTTGAGCTTGACTCTCTTGACTCTTGAATGTTTTTAAGCTATGCAAGACTCCCTTATCCCTTTTACCTATATTTTATGTTCTCTTGTTATTTAATTGCTTTCGCAATCAAGGATGTGTAATGATATGCTAAGAGGCTTGTTTGGGGTCCCTTCGGGTTCCCCATTCACCATGTCACATCTAAGCCTTAGGTCTGGGTCGTGACAAACTTGGTATCAGACAACTAGATTGTTAATGGTCCTCGAAATCCAACACACCGCGTCGATTAAAGTCTTTTTCAAGGTTGTGAAGTGCACCACAACTATGATTAAGAGGCTATGAGGGGTTTAAGGAAATGTTTCCCTTCTTCTTGATCCATGTCATGCTATAGAATTTAATGTAAGGCTTTCCCCTAACAAATGTTCTTTGCTATACTAGATCATGCCTATCCCAAGAGGAAGAGGAGCTCGTACACCCAAAGAACAATCGACTCATGAAGAGTTCTGAGATGCTATTGCCATACTAACTCAAGCTATGACTAATCAAATCAACCAAGGGGCCCAAGCCCCTCATGCTCCTACTCCGGCATCTAGGGTAAGGGATTTCATGGGGATGAACCCGCCGGAGTTTCATGGGTCTAAAGTGGATGAGGACCCTCAAGAATTTATTGTTAAGGTGTACAAAGTGTTATCTATCATGGGTGTTAGATCAGAGGAGAAAGCAGAGTTGGCAGCCTACCAACTCCAAGGGGTGGCCCAAATATAGTTTACTCAATGGATGGAGGAGAAGGGGAACAACAATGTCATCCTTTGGGAAGAGTTTAAAGTGGCATTTTTCAACCAATTCTTCTCTTTTGTTCTAAGGAGGCCAAAATAATGGAGTTCATAAATCTAAAGCAAAGGTCGATGAGTGTGAGTAAGTAACCCCATTAACCATGTTGGATACCCCCATCACAAGTTTGTTCAATCTAGACCTTGGGTCGGCAACCAATTGTGGAGCATATTTAGAGAGTTGGTCGAACTTTAGGGCATACTCCCTCACACTCATTGACCTTTGCTTTAGATTTATGAACTCTATCATTTGGCTTCCGGTAGCTCAAGAGGGAAGAACCAGTTGAGAAATGCCACATTAAAGTCTTCTCAAAGGATGACATTATTGTTACCCTTCCACATTAAACTCTTCCAAAAGGATGACATTATTATTCCCCTTCTCCTCATTCCATTGAGTAAACCATATTTGGGCCACCCCTTTGAGTTGGTAGGCCGCCAACTCCATTTTCTCCTATGATCTAACATCCATGATAGACAACACTTTGTACACCTCATTAATAAATTCTTGGGGGTCCTCATCCATTTTAGACCCATGAAACTCTGGTGGGTTCATCCTTATGAAATCCCTTACCTTAGATGCCAGAGTAGGAACATAAGGTGCTTGGGCCTCTTTGTTGATTTGATTAGTCATAGCTCGAGCTATGCATGTCAATAGCATCCTTGAACTCTTCATGAGCCGGTTGTTCTTCAGGTGTACGAGATCTTCTTCCTCTTAGGATAGGCATGATGTACATAGCAATGAACATTCATTAGGGGAAAACCTTACCTTAACTTCTATAGCATGACATAGATCATGAAGAAAGGAAACATTTCCTAAGACATCTCATAGCCTCTTACTTATAGTCATGGTGTGCTTTACAACCATGAATAAGACTCTAATCAATGTAGTGTGTTGGATATCGAGGACCATTAACATCCTAGTACTCTGATACCATCTTTGTCACAACCCAAGCCTAGCGCCTAGATGTTACACAATGAATGGGGAACCTGAAGGGACCCTAAACAAGCCTCTTAGCATATCATTACACATCCTTGGTTGCGGAAGAAATTAAACAACAATAAGAGAGCATAAAATAGAGATAAGGGACTAAAAGAAATGTCTTTCATAACATAAAATATTCAAGAGTCAAGAGAAGTCATAGCTTGAGGCATAATTACATTAATTATCCAACAACACCTCTAAACTTAGAATAAGCGGGGGCCAAGACACTTTTCGGGCTCACTATTATAGTCAATAGTATTCAACCAAAGAAAGAGATTTTTTACATAACATAAGATTAATAACTATCGTCCTCGGAGCTGAGGACTCACCAAATTTGCTTCAAAGATAGTACTAGCTATGTGGAGGAGGGAGATGATCAAGTGGAGCTCCGGTTCCTACATGATAACATCATATAGGTATAGAGTACATTTTTAAGCAATAAAAGACTCCTTTAGCCCCTTTACCCTTATTTTATATTCTCTTATTGTTATTTATTTGCTCTTGCGATCAAGAATGTGTAATTTTATGCTAAGAGGCTTGTTTCTTTGGGTTCCCATTCGCCGTGTCACGTCTAGCACCTAGGCTAGGGTTATGAAAAACTTAATATCTGAGTACTAGGTGGTTAATGGTCCTCGGTATCCAACATATCACATTGATTAGAGTCTTATTCATGGTTGTGAAGTGCACCATAACTATGAGTAAGAGGCTATGAGGCATTTTAGGAAATATTTCCCTTCTTCTTGATCCTTGTTGTGCTATAGAAGTTAAGGTAAGGCTTTCCCCTTATAAATGTTCTTTGTTATGCTAGATCGTGCATATCCCAAGAGGAAGAAGAGCTTGTACACCCGAAGAGCAACCGGATCATGAAGAGTTCCGTGATACTATTGCCATGCTAGCTCAAGCTATGACTAATCAAATCAACTAAGGGGCCCAAGCTCTTAATGCTCCTACTCCGGCATCTAGGGTAAAAGATTTCATAAGGATGAACCCACCAGAGTTTCATGGGTTTAAAGTGGATGAGGATCCTCAATAATTCATTAATGAGGTGTACAAAGTGTTTCTATCATGGGTGTTAGATTGAAGGAATAACTGGAGTTGGCGGCCTACCAAATCAAAGGGATGGCCCAAATATGGTTGATCCTTTGGGAGGAGTTTAAGGCGGCATTTCTCAACCGGTTCTTTCTTCTTGAGCTAAGGGAGGCCAAAATGATAGAGTTCATGAATTAGAAGAATAGATCTACGAGTGTGAGAGAGTATGCCCCCAAGTTCAACCAACTCTCTAAATATGCTCCACAAATGGTGGCCGAGCCAAGGTCTAGGATAAACAAGTTTGTGATGGGTATGTCCAACTTGGTAAATGAAGAATATCATATTGCCATGTTGATTGGTGATATGGACTTGTCTCACCTCATGACTTATGCTGAATAATTGGAGAGGGAAAAGTTGAGAAACAGAAGGGGTAATCCAGCCAAGAGGGCCCGTTTTGAAGGAAGGTTCCAAAGTCCCAAGGGTGGCCAGTTTCATCAAGGCCAAGGGACTTCAATTGCTCCTAATAAAAGGTATGCTAATGACAACCCAAGACACGAAGGAGGTAGTAGTGTGGTGCCTAATGCTATGTGCCCAAGATGTGGTAGAGGCCATAACGACCCATGTTTGAGGGACACTAATGCATGCTATAGTTGTGGAGAAGTAGGTCACAAGAAGATTGATTATCCTCATAATCAAAACAAGGGTAGAGTTGGTCGTCCACAAGGCCAGGGTATAAAATACAGTTCCTTTATGAAGGGGAGGTAAACAAGGTGGTGTCCCAAGGCACAATCGATTCTATGCTCTTTAAGAGAGGCAAAGGGTAGATGAGGTGCCCGATGTCATCTCTAGTATGTTAAAAATCTTTGATTTTGAGTGTATGAAGTGATATACCCTGGTACCCCTCTTTCTTTTGTTACTGCTTTTGTTATCAAAAAGTTTAATACTGAACCTGAATTGTTGTGTTGGCCATATGAAGTGTCTACTCCTTTTGGTGCATCCATTGTTACTAGAAGAGTCTACAGAAATTATCCTATTTTGATTTTGCATAAAATATTGCCTTGTGATTTTATTGAGTTGGATATGGTGGATTTTGATGTCATTCTTGGGATGGATTAGTTGCATGCATATTATGACTCTATTGATTGTAGAACCCGTAAGGACAAATTCCAATTCCCTAATTAACCTGTCCTTGAGTGGGAGATTCATGATGTGGTGTTGATTGTAGAGCCCATAGGGTTAAATTCCAATTCCCTAATGAACCCGTCCTTGAGTGGGAGAGTCATGATGTGGTGGTCAAGGGTAGGTTTATTTCTTGCATTAAAGCCCAAAAGTTAATTTCTAAGAGGTATCTCTGTCATCTTGTGAGGGTTAGGGATGTTGAGTCCAAAGTCCTTCCTATAGAGTCGGTTTCGGTGGTTAATGAGTTCCTTGATGTCTTTCCTAATGAGCTTTCCAGGGTTTCTCCTAAAAGGGCAATAGATTTTGGCATAGACCTCCTTCCCGATACTCAACCTATTTTTATTCCCCCTTATTATATGGCCCCGGCGAAGTTAAAGTAGTTGAAAGAGCAATTGAGGGATTTGTTGAAGAAGGTTTTAGTAGGCCTAGCCAATCACCTTAGTGTGCACTAATGTTGTTTGTGAAGAAGAAGGATGGTTCTCTTAGAATGTGCATTGATTACCAGCAACTTAATAGAGTCACCTTCAAGAATAAGTACCCTCTACTAAGGATTGATGATCTTTTTGACCAACTTCAAGGGGCTAGTCACTTTTCTAAGATTGACCTTCAATCTGGGTATCACCAAGTATAGGTGAGGGAGTGTGGCATTCCCAAGATAACCTTCCAGAGTAGGTATGGGCACTATAAATTCATGGTTATGTCTTTTGGGTTGACCAATGCACCGACTATCATCATAAATCTTAAGAATAGGGTCTTAAAACCCTACCTTGATTTGTTTGTGGTGGTATTTATTAATGATATCTTGATCTATTACCATAGTGAGGGGTAGCATGCGGATCACTCAAGGGTGGTGTTACAAATCTTGAGTGAGGAGAAGTTGTATGCCAAATATGAGAAATATGAGTTTTGGTTGAAAGAGGTTGCCTTCCTAAGGTATGTGGTGTCGGGGGATGGTATTAAGGTGGATCCTAAAAAGATAGAAGTGATTAGAAATTATCCTAGACCTTTGACTCCATCGGATATTAGAAGCTTTTTGGGCTTAGCAGGTTATTACCAGAGGTTTATGAATGAGTTCTCTTCTATTGCTTCTCCTATAACTAAGTTGACTCAAAAGAAGGTTAAATTATTGTGAATCGATGAGTGTGAAAAGTGTTTTCAAACTTTGAAATATAAGCTTTTCTCTGCTCCTATCGTGTCTCTACCGGAAGGGTTGGAAGGGTTAGAAGGGTTTGTTGTATATTGTGATGCCTCACAAATTGGTTTGGGTTGTGTTTTGATGCAAAATGGTAAAGTTATAGCTTATGTTTCCAGAAAACTTAAGGTGCTTGAAATGACTTATCCTACCCATGATCTTGAGTAGGCCGCCATGGTATTTGGTTTGAAAATTTGGTGACATTACTTGTATGGGGTGCATGTTGATGTGTTCACTGATCATAAGAGTCTCCAATATGTTTTGAGTAGGGTATCTATGGGTAGCCTTGCACACGTTGATAATGAGGGAAATGAGGTGGCTAGAGAGGTTCATCAGTTGGCTAGATTGGGAGTTAGGTTGGAGGAGGTTGATAATGGTGGAGTACTAGTGGTAGATGGTTCCAAATCTTCATTGATTGAGGAGGTGAAGGCAAAGCAAGATCTTGAACTTGCCTTGTTAGAGTTGGAGGCCTTGGTGAGAGATGGTAAGCTGGAGGTTTTCTCCCAAGGGGGAGATGGTGCCCTTAGGTACCAAGGTGGTTGTGTGTTCCTAGTGGTGTGGTAAAGTGAGTTATAAAGTTTTCTCCCAAGGGGGAGATGGTGCCCTTAGGTACCAAGGTAGATATCATGTGCCTTGTATTGGTGACTTGAGAAAGAAAATTTTAGATGAGGCTCATAATTTTTCCTACTCTATTCACCCCGATTCTACAAAAATGTATAGAGATTTGAGGGAAATATTTTGGTGGGCTGGTATGAAGAATGATATTGCTAAGTTTGTATGCGATTGCTATAATGGCCAACCATTCAAAGCTGAACATCAAAGGCCTGGTAGCCTAGACCAAGATATAGAGATTCCTACTTGGAAGTAGGAGGAAATCAATATGGACATTGTGGTTGGGCTACCTAAGACTAGAAAGCATTTTGACTCCATTTGGGTTATGGTTGATAGAATGTCAAAGTCGGGTCATTTCCTACCGGTAAAGACTACTTATGGTGCCGAAGATTATGCTAAGTTGTACATTCATGAATTTGTTAGATTGCATGGGGTGCCCTTGTCTATAATATCGCTCACTTTTGGAGGTCCTTCCAAAGAGGTCTTGGTACCAAGGTAAAGCTTAGTACGACCTTTCATAATCAAACGGATGGTCTAGCTGAAAGAATTATCCAAACTCTTGAGGATATGCTTAAAGCTTGTGTATTGGAGTTTAAAGGTAGTTGGGATGATCATTTTCTAGTCATTCAGTTTGCTTACAACAATAGCTATCATTCTAGCACTGCTATGGCTACTTTTGAGGCTCTCTATGGTAGACATTGTAGGTCTCCGATTGGATGGTTTGAGGTAGGGGAGATGGATTTGTTGGGTCCAGATGTGGTTTTGGAGGCCATGGAGAAGGTAAGATTGATAATAGAAAGATTGAAAACAACCCAAAGTCATCAAGAGTCCTATGCCAATGTGAGGAGAAGGGATCTTGAATTTAAGATTGGTGATTGGGTCTATTTGAAGATCTCACCCATGAAGGGTGAGTCCTCAACTCTGAGGACAATATCTATTGATCCTATGTTATGTAAAGACGCTTTTCTTTTTATAGATACTTATGCCTATGAGGGTGAGCCTAAAAAGTTATCTCGGCCCCCGTCCAATCTATGTTAGAGATGTTGCTGGGCAAGTTATGTATTTATGCTTTGAGCTTTGACTCCTTTGATGATTTATGCTATGAAAGACCTCCCTTAGTCTCTTTATCATTATTTATATTCTCTTACTATTGTTTAATTACTTTCGCGACCAAGGATGTGTAAATGATATACTAAGAGGCATGTTAGGGGTCCCTTTGGTTCCCATTCGCCATGTCACATCTAGGCCCTAGACTTGGGTCGTGACATTGGCCTCCATAGATGAAACCCACATACCTAAATTTGGGGATTCCTTGATGTAGACTTGAAGCTTGAATGGAGTTCTTGAGATACGAAATTAAGCTTAAGACACTTTATTTTGGATGAAATAATGGGTTAAGTCTTGGAGAGGTTTTTGAGAGGGTCTTGAGTGATATAGAGATGAAAAATGGCCAAGTATAAGCATTTTCATGCATAAGTGGGCATGGGGCTATGATCCCAAGGCCCTTGGGCTGAAATGAAAAACCAAGGAAAAAGTTAAATTGGTCCACGTCTGGTCCACGATGCAGACCCATTGCGAAGGACAAAATTGCACTAATCCGCGCCCAGTCTACGTTGCAGTCTGGTCGCAGATGTACATTGGGTAAGAAAATTTTGCAAAAATTATTTTTCGCTACGGGTCCTCTAAAATTGGGGTTATATCCATTTCCCACTCAATTTGCCCCTTGATCGAGAATATGATATTGG
>DF363025.1:17719-38711 GCA_000787875.1 Solanum virginianum
AATTTCGATATCACGCACGAATTTTGAGATATCTAAAATTACGATTATGAGCATTTTCGAAGCACATTTTTGGGGCGTTTCAATATTTCCCCTTGGGAACATTAGTCACCGAATGTCAGAGAAATGTAAATAAGATAAGTAATCATGGAGATTTCAGCCCGACATGAATTCAACAAATGCACTTAAACATCATTTTAAAAAATCTCAACATGAATGTCAAAAATCACCATAGACTTATCAACATAAACATAAATGCATGCAAAAGGATATAAAGGATGAGACTTAAGACTTGAAATCATATAGGGGACTTACATTAGTACCTTAGGCTTGAGTAGAGTGCAAGAGATATGAGTATCAATTTCTCATGTACGCCTCGGCTTCCTATGTGGCACTTTCAACTTGTTGGTTCCTCCAAAGGATCTTGACAGAAGCTACATCTTTATTTCTCAACCTCTTCACTTGTCTATCCAAAATCTCCACCAAGACCTCTTCATAGGTCAAATTATCTTCTACAACACCCACAACCTCTAAGGGCACTATAGCACTTACGTTGCTTCAAACCACCCAACTGGGAATTTAGAACACCTACCTTAAAGAGCTTTAAAGGGAGCCATACCAATGCTAGAGTTGTAGCTACTATTGTAAGAAAGCTAAATGAGTGGAAGATGTTCATCCTAACTACCCTTAAACTCCAAAACACAAGCTCTAAGCATATCCTCAAGAGTTTGTATAGTCTTCTTGGCTTGCCCATCCATTTGAGGGTGAAAAGCCGTGCTAAGCATAACCTTGGTACCAAGACCCCTTTAAATGTGAAGTGAATTGAGCACCATGATCCAAAATGATAGACAAGGGCACCCTATGCAACCTAACCAACTCATGAATGTACAACTTGGCATAATCTTTGGCACCATAAGTAGTTTTGACTGGTAAGAACTGAGCCGACTTTGTCATTCTATCCATAACTACCCAAATAAAGTCAAAATGTTTCCTAGTTTTGGGCAACCCAACCATGAAATCCATGTTGATCTCTTCCCACTTCCAAGTAGGAATCTCTACATCATGGTCTAGGCCACTCGGCCATTGATGTTCGACTTTCACTTGTTGGTAATTGTGATATTCGAACATGAACTTGGCAATATCTCTCTTCCACTACTGGAATTAGGCCTATGGAAACACTATCTATGGCAACGGTTTGGAAATCGTAGCCATAGATATCTATGGCAATGGTTATAATGTTGCATAATGTGTTAGATACTTATGCCTAGGAAACACTATCTATGGCAACGGTTTGGAAATCGTAGCCATAGATATCTATGGCAATGGTTATAATGTTGCATAATGTGTATTGGGTTATTCACAAATATTATCAAATAAGCGTTGGAATTGTTAAAATAACCATCACCGTAGAGTGCTTATTAAAGCAGTTTCATTGAACTATTGTGATAAATATTTATGGCAATGGGTGTTTTTCTATTGCTATGGTTGTACAATTCCATCCTTATTTTCTCACAATTTTCATTATACAACCAAAATTATAATGTACACTCCCTCCATCTTTTATTTCTAACAAAAGGAAAATACTTCGTCGAACACAACTTTGTTGAACATGACTTCAAAAATAAATTTTCTCCGATCATCTTTCAAAAATATATAGTCTCATTATTTTTCAATTAGAGAAAGGTTTCATTGAAATTTTCAATTGGAGATTTTAGTGTAGATTACCTTTAACTCAATCATCAGAAAGGGTATAATCATTCACTAGAGAGTCCAAAGAGTTCTAGTTTCTTCACTAATTTCAGATATCTAATTCCTTTGACTGTAAAATCACCAGTATGCTATCTAGCTTTTGCTTTAATTATTTGTAAAAGTTTTATTTGTTTTATTTATATTTTGCTTTTTCTCTTGTAGATTTGTTCTTCTTTATGTTAGTTGGGTAATTAATCTGTCATATTCTTTAGCTTTTCGTTCATCTTCTTGAAAAACTTTAAACTCAACCCACTGGTTATTTGCTACACCTTAATCAATTTGCTAGGGTTTCTTTCACTTCTGAGTCTTATCTTCCTTTCTACTCAGTTTTGTCTCTCTTTTCCTGAATTACAGGTCTAAGTAACTTTATCGTGTTCTGTTTACTCTCTTTTATCTCTTCATTTGTATAAATAACTATAGAAAATTTGCAATTCTTTTGTTTTTGTTTTGCTGTCTGATATTGTCAGAAGATTCTACTTAAAGGGAACCAACTTACTGGGGCTGAATTCTTCTTTTGAATTGTTTAAGTTATGTATTTGAATTGTTTGAGTTCTTCTTTTATAGGATCTTGGTGAATAGATTTTCTTGGTCTTGCTATAGTTGAGTAGAAGTTGAATTCAGGTACTTTGTTTCTTTTTATCACAACCCAAGCCTAGGCCCTAGACGTGAACGACGCAAGGTGAACCCTAGGGGACCCCAAGCAAGCCTGTTAGAATAGCATTACACATCCTTGGTTGCGGAAGCAATAAATCAAGCATCAAAAGATAAAAGGACCCAGCCGGGGCTAAGGGAAAACACTCCCATATCATCATAATCAAGAGGCGAGAGTCAAGCGCATATCGTAGATACATAACATATCCAACAAATACCTCTAATACATAGATAAGAGTTGGGGCCAAGACAAAGTAACCGGGCTCACCCTCATAGTCAAACAGAACATAAGAAAGAGTGTCTCAATACATAACAAGAGAACATAGACTAAGGTCCCCGAAGTGGAGGACTCACTAACTAGCTTGAATAGCACCGAACTAGCCACATGAAGGAGTATGGTGATCAACTTGGGCACCGGTTCCTTCATGGTGACATCATGTAGGCATAGAGTATGTGTTAGTACATTTGAATGTACTAAGTATGTAGGATGCAATACAACAATAGATAAGCATCATAGCCAAAATGCATAATAATACTCAATAGATAACATAATAACAAGATGACATCTATGGATGCTGCTTAGAGTAAATCATACTTTCATAACAAAAATGCATAATGTTAAGCAATAGACATAATATAACAATATGGCATGTATGATCAATGCTTAAGTAAAACGTGCTTAAGTAATTCATGCTCATATTGGATATCATATGTGAAGAAGACACCAAACTAGTTGTTCAAGGTGTAAACCCCTTAGAGGTTGTGTGGTATAAACCCAATATTATATGTATAGAAGAGACCAAGCTAGATTTCCAAATGTACAACCCATTAGTAGGTTAGTGATGATGCCACCCCATTACTTAGGTGGATGAGTACTAACGCACATTTAGGTTGGTGATAATGCTGCCCCATCACCAAGGCAGAGAAGTACAAACCCTTTCCTAGGTTGATGAGTAGAAATCCCCATCTAGGTTAGTGATGATGCCGCCCTATCCCTAGGTGGAGAAGTATAAACCCTTCCCTAGGTTGATGAGTACAAACCCCCATCTAGGTTAGATATTTTATGAAACACTAAGAGGGTGTGAAATGGTGGTACAAATCAATGCAATTTAGAGAAGAAATTATGCAAGAAAATACATTGTAAAACCATCAATCAAAACCGTGTAACACCCTCAAGACATATACATCGAAACCCTTATCAAATCTTACAATAAGCCCAAGATTTATAGCTCAAAACATAGCAAAACAATCACAACTATACATAGCTTTAACATAGTGTGTAGTGAATTTTATAATATGTAAAACCCATTTGTAAATAAACTTTAAATTATCTTGTTGGTAATTGTGATATTCGAACATGAACTTGGCAATATCTCTCTTCCACTACTGGAATTAGGCCTATGGAAACACTATCTATGGCAACGGTTTGGAAATCGTAGCCATAGATATCTATGGCATTGGCATTGAAATAAACAGGTCTGTGACCCGAACCTGTACCAGAGGTCAAATTAACACAAGTCCACGATAGTTGCGCATCGCGGTGCTGATGTAGATCGTCTCTGGATATTAAAATTTGGAAATTTGAAATTGTGATTCGATTGCTCTAAAATTATGGTTAGACCTTTTTCTCCCTAATTTTGACACCCTGAACAACAATATGAAGTCAGATTTCGAAATAGCAAATGGATTTTCAGATATATGGAATTTAAAATTTTGGGCATTCCGAGACACGTTTTGGGGCACTTTTTAGGATCGTTTCAATATCTTGCCCTTGAAAACATTCATCCAGGAATGTAAAAGAGATGTATAAGACAAGAATGATCATAAACAAACCAGCCACAATAAGAATGCAACTTCACATTTAAAACACCATTATAAAAATCTCAATATAAGTGTAAAATCATCATAACTTACCAACTTAAACATGAATGCATATGAATGACATAGGGGCTGAAACATAAGACTTGAAATCATATAAGGGACTGATGATGGTCACGCTCCAATAAGAAAGTGGTGCCTATTAGTAATTAACCTAACCAGATGTGCTGTATTTTGACAGCACATCAACTCTTCTAAAGGACCTTAATGGAAGCCACATCATTGTTCCTCAACCTCTTCACTTGTCTATCAAAAATCTGAAATCGAGAGCTCTTCATAGGTCAAATTCTCTTCAAAAATACCCACAACATCAAGATGCACAATAGCATTAGGGTCTCCTACACATTTCCTCAACATTGATACATGAAAGACCGGATGAACGAAATCCATTTCACTAGGCAACTCCAACTTATAAGCTACCTTGCGAACCCTCCTTATCACCTTATAAGGACCAACATATCTTAGACTCAATTTCCCTTCTTACCAAAATGAACCACACCCTTCATGGGTGAAACCTTCAAATAGACCCAATCACCCACTTTAAATTCAAGATGCATTCTCCTCACATCAGCATATGACTATTGGGGACTTTGGGCCATCTTCTACCTTTGTCTAATAATCCTAACCTTCTCAAGAGCCTCCTTAACTAAATATGGTCCCAACAAAGCCACCTCTCCAACATTAAACCACCTAACCAATGATCTACAATGTCTACTATAGAGAGCCTCAAAAGGGGCCATACCGATGCTAGAATGATAGTTATTGTTATAGGCAAACTACATCAATAGAAGATGATCATCCCAACTACCCTTAAACTCCAATACACAAACCCTAAGCATATCTTCAAGTCTTTGGATAGTTATTTCGGATTGGCCATCTATTTGAGGGTGAAAGGCCATACTAAGTTTAACTATTTAACCAAGAACACTTTGGAAGGACCTCAAAAAATATGAAGTAAATTGAGCACCACGATCTGATATAATGGACAAAGTTACCCCATGTAACCTCACCAAGTTATGAATGTCTAGCATAATCTTCAGCCCTATATTTGGTCTTAACCGGTAGAAAGTGAGCCGATTTCATCATCCGATCAACCACAACCCAAATGGAATCGAAACCCTTTCTAGTCTTGGGTAACCCAACCACAAAATCTATATTAATCTCTTCCCACTTCCAAGTAGGAATCTCTATGTCTTGGGCTAGGCCACTCGACATTTGATGCTCAGCTTTGACTTGTTGGCAACTATGACAACCGAATACAAATTTGGCAATATCCCTCTTCATACCTCCCCACCAAAACACATCCCTCAAATCTCTATACATTTTGGTAGCACCGAGGTGAATAGAATAAGAAGAATTATGAGCCTCATCAAGAATCTTCTCCCTCAAACCACCACATTAGCCTTACCGGAATGATAATGCACACTCATATCATGTCCTTAAGAAGTTCTAGCCACCTTCTTTGTCTCAATTTGAGATCTTTTTAAGTGAAGACATATTAGAAACTTTTATGATCGGTAAACATATCAATATGCATCCCATACAAATAATAACGTCAAATCTTTAAGGCAAAAACCATGGCGGCTAAATTCACATTTTTCATACTTGGAATACAACTTCTCTTCCCTTAATCTTAGTAGCACCACCCTCAAATGACCTATATGCTTCTCCTCACAAGGTGAATAGATCTAAATATCATCAATGAAGAACATAAAAAATGAATCAAGGTAGGGTTTGAAGACCCTATTCATAAGATCCATGAAGATAGCTAGTGCATTAGTCAACCCAAAGGACATCACAACAAACCCATAATACCCATACCTAGTCCTGAAGGCTGTCTTGGCAACATCACACTCCCTCACCTTCACTTGATGATACCCAGATGAAAGATCAATCTTAGAGAAGTGACTAACCCATTGGAATTAGTCAAAAAAATCATCAATCCTTGGAAGAGTATATTTATTCTTTATGGTAACCCTATTGAGTTGCCTGTAGTCAATACACATTCTAAGGAACCCATCTTTCTTCTTTACAAATAACACTGGTGCACCCTAAGGTAATTGGCTAGGCCTAATGAAACCCTTTTCCAACAAATCTCTCAATTGCTACTTCAACTCCTTTAACTCCGCCGGGGCCATATGGTAAGGGGAAATAGGAATGGGTTGAGTATCGGGAGGGAGGTCTATACCAAAATCTATTTCCCTTTCGGGAGGAACATCAGGAAAGTTAATTGGAAAGATATCAAGGAACCCATTTACAATCAGAACAGACTCTATAGGAAGGACCTTGGACTCCATTTCTCTTACCCTCACAAGATGATAGAGATACCCCTTAGAGATTAACTTATTGGCTTTAATGCAAGAGATGAACGTATCCTTGACCACTACATCATGACTCTCCCACTCAAGGATGGGTTTATTTGGGAATTAGAATTTGATCCTATGGGTTCTATTATCAATAGAGGCATAGTATGCATGCAACCAATCCATCCCAAGTATGACATCAATATCCACCATTTCCAACTTAACAAGATCAAAAGGCAATATCTTATGAAAATGCAAATGGGATAATTTTTATAAGCCTTTCTAGCAACAATAGATGCACCAATAGGAGTAGACACCTCATAAGACTCACACAATAATTCATGCTCAAGATGAAACTTTTTGGCAACAAAAGGGTAAAAAAGGAAAGAGTGGCACCCGAATTAATCAATCCATACACATCAAAATCAAAGAGTTTTAACATATTGGTGACAACATCGGTAACCTCTTTAACCCCTTGCGTCCCTTGGAGTGCATAGATCCAATTATGCCTTAGGGAACCACCTTGTTGACCACCTCTCCCCAAAGGAACCGTATTTGCACCTTGTGGACTAACCTCCTTACCCTTGTTGCTATTATGAGGACAATCAATCTTTTTGTGAACACGGGTTACAATGACCCCTTCTATATTTTGAACACACATTGTTAGTAACCACACCACCAACACCTTGGGCCCTTGGGAAGTCATTGGGAAACCCCCTATTAGAAACATGAGAAGACCCTTGGCCTTGATGGAACTGGCCACCCATTTGACTTTGGAACTTTTCCTCAAAGCGGGTCCTGCTGGCCTCATTACTCCTCTTCTTCCTAAACTTTTCCTCCTCCATTTGTTTGGCACAAATCATCAAAAGGGACAAGTCCATGTCATTAATCAACATAGCGGACCAGTATTTCTCACATACTAAATTGGATACACCCATCACGAACTTGTTCATTCTAGACCTTGGGTCATCAATCAATTGGGGTGCATATTTAGAGAGTTAGTTGAACATGGGGTCATACTTCCTCACACTTATGGATCCTTACTTCAAATTCATGAACTCCACTATTTTTGTCTCCATAAGCTTAAGAGGGAAGAACTGATTAAGAAAAACCGCCTTAAACTTCTTTCATAGAACCACATTATTGTTCCCGTTTTCATCCTTCGATTGATTAAACCATATTTTTGCTACCCCTTTAAGTTGATAAGCCACCAACTCCACCTTCTCTCTCGATTTAACATCCATAATAGGAAATACCTTGTATACCTCATCAATGAACTCTTGAGGGTCCTCATCTACCATAGACCCATAGAATTCTTGTGGGTTCATCCTCATAAAGTCTCTTACCCTAGATCCCGGGGTAGGAGGATGAGGGGCTTCACCCTCTTGATTGACTTGATTGGCCATTGCTTGAGCTAGCAAAGTGAAAGCATCTCGGAGCTCACCATGAGCCGGTTGTTCCTCTAGAGGGCGAGCTCTCCTTCCTCTTATGTTAGGAATGATCAAAACTTCACAAAGAACATTTGTCAGAGGAAAAATTCACCTAACTTCTATAGCATGGCATAGATCAAGGAAAAGGAAAACATTTCCTAAAATGTCTCACAACCTCCTACTCATAATTGTCGTGCACAAGATGACCATGAATAGGACTAGTCGACGCAGTGTGTTAGATGCCTAGGACCATTAACATCCAAGTGCTCTGATATCAAGTGTGTCACGACCCAAGCCTAGGGCCTAGAGGTAATATGGCGAAATGGGAACCCGAAGGAACCCCAAACAAGCCTCTTAATATATCATTACACATCCTTAGTCGCGAAAGCATTTAAATAACATAATTGGATTAGAAGTAAAGGCAAAGGGGCTAAAAGGAAACTTTCATAACATAAACATCAAAATAAGATAGTTAAGGCTCAATACATAACATGTCCAACAACACCTCTAAAACTAAGATAGGAGCGGGGTCTAAGACAAGCAACCGGGATCACTCTCATAGTCAATACATACATAAAAGAAAGATAGTCTTAGTACATAACATGAGGTCATAGACCTTGTCCCCGGAATGGAGGATTCACCAATTAGCTTGAGAGAAATCGTACTAGCTACGTGTAGGAAGATGCTAAAGTGGGGCTCCAATTCCTTCATGGTGACATCATGTAGGCATCAAGTATGCGTTAGTATGTTTGAATGTACTAAGTATGTAGGATGCAATGCAACAAGAGATAAGCAACATAATTGAAATGCATAAGTTAGGCAATGAATAAGAATGTAACAATATGGCATGTATGGAAGATGCTTAAAGTAAATCATCTTTAGAAAGGACATAATAAATGTTCAAGAAGAGACCATCATTATAGAATTCATAGTCTATTATGGTACCAACCCCTCAATTGGTTGGTCGATCATCTTACCCAACCACCTATGGTGACTGAGGTACCAACCCCTCAACCAGGTTATCAAGGTACAAACCCCTCGATTGGTTAGTAGATCGTCTAACCCTACCGCCCATGGTGATTGAGGTACCAACTCCTCAACCCGATTATCGAGGTACAAACCCCTTGACATGGTTATCAAGGTACAAACACCTCAATATGTTTACCTGGGCTCACAACCCCCCGAGTGGGCATGGTTAATTCCCAACACGATAGAGCAGACATAAGCTTATCTTTTAATGTTTGGAAGCTCCTCTCACACTCATCTGTCCATACAAACTTAGTCTTCTTTTGAGCTAATTTTATCATAGGAGAAGCAATAGAAGGAAACCTATTTACAATTTATAAGATATGCATTGGACCTTCAATTCCTCAAGAAATCATAACATGACATTTTATCAAACACTTGGCGGGGGTGTAGTACTAGTGTAATAAGATGCAATTTAGGGATGAAATCATGTAAGAAAATTCAATGTAAAACCATCCCTTAATACTTGGTAATACCCTCAAGCAATACACATTAAAACCCTTTATGAAATCCCATAATGGATCTTAAATTTGTAGCTCAAAACATGCTAAAACAATCACAATTTCATGAAACCCCAATGTAGGTCATAATATAATTCATAATAAGTAAGACCCATAAGTAAATCAGCTTGAAATCATGCAATCTAGGTAAAAAGGAAGCTTGGGCTTTATAGGTGAAAGGAACCCATGAATGAAACCCATATACCTTAGCTTTGTAGAATTTCTTGATAAATATTGGAATGGAGACATGAAGCTTGGATGAATTCCTTGAGATCCGAAAGAGATTTGGACACCTGAATTTTGAGACAAATATTAGTCTAAGGGTATGAGAGAGTATTGGGGAATTTCTAGGATGATATGAAGATGAAATATGGCTAAGTATAGGTATTTTTATGTATGGGAAGGTTTAGGCTGAAGACCCAAAAGCCTTGGATCGAAGTGAAAAATTGGCAAAAAAATAACACGCTGGCGCGCTAGCTCACTAGAAATCGCATTTTTGCAATTTTTAAATTTTGCTAATGTTGCTCCTAAATTGGAGTTAGACCCATTTCTCACTCAATTTTTCCCCCTGAACAAGCATAGGAAGTCAGATTTTTGATATCATGCAAGAATTTTGAGGTATACGGAAATTACGATTTCGGGCACTTTCGAGGCATATTTTTGGGCATTTTTGGGGTCTTTCCAGACCTGCACCTACTCTTTTGTCAGGTATCAATGTTCTTAAAGACCTTAATGGACTCAATAATACTTTTGGAAAGGGGCAAAAAAAAGGTCTCACGATAATAAGGGTCTGCGGAAAAAAAGATCTTTCCCTTTTCAATTACCATACTGGGCACATAACAATTGAGGCATAATCTTGATGTGATGCATGTGGAGAATAATATATGTGATAGTTTTCTTGGAACTTTATTGGATACAGATGAAAAGCCAAAGGATCACATTTCTTCTCGATATGACTTACAAAAAATGGGAATACGTATGAAGCTACAACCAATATAAGATGATGATGGAAATGTAACTTTTGGTGAATCTTCTTTCTTTATGAATCCCAAAAACAAGTTATTTTACAGTGTCTTCAAAAAGGTCAAATTACCTAAAATGTGTGCTTCAAATAATTCAGATCGTGTGCATATGAAGGAGATGAAAATATGTGAGTACACGAGTCATGATGCTCATTTTACGATGCATCACCTACTTCAAATTGTTGTTAGGAAAGTCCTGCCCAAAATGTTGCATTGACACTAATTAGGTTGGGAAATTTCTTTAAAGCCATATGTAATAAGGTAATAAGGCAAAAAAAAAACTTGAGTCAGAAATTGGTGAAATATTATCCAACCTTGAGATGATTTTTCATCCATCTTTTTTTGATATAATGTTATATGTAACTGTTCATTTAGTGAATAAGATTAAGCTTGGGGGCCTGACTCATCTTCATGGTATGTATTCCATTGAGAGAGAGCTTTTTGGGTTGAAGGGGCTTGTTCGTAATCGATATTGTCCAAAAGCTTGTATGTTAGAAGGTTTCATAGATGAAGAGAGAGTGACTTTTTCATTGAGATAATTACATGATGGTATGAAGACAAGATTTAGTAGATATCAAATTGAGGAAGAGGAATTTGATCAGAACCCTTCACCTATATTTCCTAACATAGGTCATCCAATTGGACGTGAGAAGAAAAGAGATTGCACTTTTTTGATGGATTCATAATTACGTTATGAGGCACATCTATATGTCCTTTTTTAATATGGGAGATACCCAAGCAGAAGAATTTGTTGAGTAATATAAATTATAATTTTTTTTATGTGCATCATTGTAGGGAACATAAGACTTTGGTGGGTAATCATACTCGATCAAATGTATAGGCAAGAGCAAGGAACCACAGTCATGAATTCAACAATTCGTTTGAAGAGAAAGTTCAAAATGTTGAAGTACCTCATCATATAAGATGGTTATCCAAAGTGCCTAATGTGGTTGCTAAGAGATATACCACATACATTATTAATGGATATCATTTTCATACAAAAAGTCATGATGCTCCACTTAAGACTCAAAATAGTGGAGTGACTTTATTAATAATAACAACAATAACAACATACCCAGTGTAATCCCACAAGGGTTCTGGGGAGGGTAGAATGTACGCAGACCTTAACACTACCTCATAGAAGTAGAAAGGTTGTTTCCTAGGAACCCTCATCCCAAAACTCATAAGCAAAAAGGACTAGATATGACAAAAAGGAAAGGGAAGGGAACACAAAGAGTGACTAGTAATGAATAGCACATGGCAATATGTAAATAATGCTACAACTATCACATATAAGACAGATAACGAGTACACAGAAAAAAAACATTTCCTCTACCTAACCCATGCATCCGCCTAACCCTGCCAATTAGCCTACTACTCTAATTCGCAACCTCCACTTCTTCCTATCTAGGGTTATATCCTCTGTGAGATCAAGCTCTGCCATATCATGTCTAATCACCTTCCCCCAGTACTTCTTCGGTCAACCTCTACCCCTCTGAGTAGCTCCTAAAACTTTTTAGTAGGAACTGGTATCTTTTTATCATATAGTACTCTAGATACAAGCCTCCATTTTGTCCAAGCCGCCCCAATATGATATGTGACATCATCATTGATATCGTTATTATTCTAGATGATGGACCCTAGATACTTAAAGTTTTCCCTCTTGGGGATCCCCGAGTCTCGTCAATCAGTACTATGTCATCCGCAAATAAATACACCATGGTACCTCTTCCTGGATAGATCGTGTCAGCTCACCTATCACCAAGGCAAACAAGAAAGGGCTCAACACAGATCCTTGATGGAGTCCCATCTCAATAGGAAAATACTCTGAGTCTCCTCCCACCGTTCTTACCTGAGTTTTGGATCCATTATTTATATCCTTAATCACCCTAATATATGTCATTGGGACACCTTTCATCTCTAGACACCTCCATAGGACATCCCTTGGGGCTTTATCATATGCTTTCTCGAGATCAATGAACACCATATAAAGGTCTTTCTTACTTTCCCTATATTTCTCCACTAACCTCTGAACAAGATGAATTATTTCAGTAGTCGACTGCCCCAGCATGAATCTAAATTGATTCTCTGAGATAGATACTACTCTTCATACTCTAATCTCCACTACTCTCTCCCAAACCTTCATAGTATGGCTTAACAACTTGATACCCCTGTAATTGTTACAATTTTAAATATCTCCCTTATTCTTGTAAAATGGAACCATTGTACTCCTCCTCCAGTCATCGGGCATCTTGGAGTGACTTTATTAGCGACAACTAATAGTTTTACGAGTGTTAGGGATCAAAATACCATTGATGGAGAGGTTGTTTATTATGGAGTTATTCAAGATATCATAGAGATTGATTATTGTGGTTCTTTACGTGTTGTATTATTTAGATCTGATTGGTTTCAGAATGAAGTTGATAAAAATTGGTTGACCAGGTATACTTCAACAAGTTATGTAGTAATGATGATTCTTTTGTGTTGACATCACTGGTTTATCAAGTTTTTTTATCTCGTGGATCTAATTGAGAAAGATATTTATTATGCGAGAAATAAAGTGCCTATTGATTTGTATGATCTTGAGGAAGAGAATTGTCCTAATATAGGAGACACATTTTGGAGGGAGTCTATTGATGACATTGGTCCTTCAGCTACATTTGATGAGGGTCACTTAAGATTCTCAAGAGAAGATATGGCCATTGATATTGTTGATCTTCCATATAATGAACAACATTCAGAAGACATAGTTATGGAAACATCGGAAGAAGAGGATGCACTTGATGGTACTGATTAGGATTGTATAGAGGAAGATGATTAGACAAGAATGTTCTAAAGGTCTTTTAAATATATGTACATTGTCATTTTGAGTTTTAATTTTGTGAGTAAGGATATCTTGTTACAATCATATTTTTGTAATCATGCTTGTTCATATCTTATCAATCATTTCATTCAGAATTTTAATTAAAATTCTATATTATTTTGCAGGATTATTAAACTCTTATTGAAGAAACACAAAGAATCACTAAAGAGCATCACAACTTCACTAGTAAAATTCTTAGCACTGCTTTCATCATAGGTCCTCTAATTTTTTTCCTTTACGAAAAAAGAAGTTGGAAAAAAGCTGATTGGCAGTTTCATTCTCAACTTGAAAATTTACCAATCATATTATGTAATGATAATGATATCAAAGATGATGATTTTCTTTGAAAAAGGAGACAATATTGTTATGCATTTGTTATCTAATAAAGAAGTAGTATAACAAATGATGATTTTCTTTGAAAAAGCCTCTGTCATTTTTCTATGTATTTCACACTGGAAGGATCCATATAAATCAATTATACAACCATTCCAGTGACTTTATGGGCTATCTTTCAAGATGAGATTATGGTTCTTAGATGCATCAATGCACTATTGTTAAGCTTATGATTGTTCCTCTTTCTTTGAGAATTCTTAGATAACAAGTTAAAACAGTTATTGTAGAACTATAGTTTGGCAGTGTTGACAGTAGCATATAGGAGATGAGTTTTGTTCTGATAGTTATATATAGAGATGATTGATAAATAAATTTGCAAAAATAATAGTAGGAACATAAAGACAAAAGCCTCAATTGATGACTTAGAGAATTGTAAGGGTAGATAACTGCATTATTTTTTATTAAAGAATAAAGATGGAACATGGAGCTAATAGGTCTTTGCTTGAAGATCCATTCCTTTTCTCTTCATTCTCTCTTTTTGATAGACATTTTGGTGACCTCCCAGTGCCCATGAGTTATTAAACTTCTTCAAACAAAAGTGGCACTCATATTTAAAATCACTAAGAACTGAAAAGCTCAAGTTTCTAAGGTTATCATTTAGGTTGAGAAGAATCGTAAAGAGTAATTCATAAAGATAAATGTTTTTCTGGCACTTGTCTTTCATATGCATATATACCTCAGGAGCTTATATTTTCTTCATTTTTAGATATTGAACTAATGATATCCTTTAAACAAAGATTTACCTCAAAGTAAAAAATTATAAAGTTCTGATCGTCCTGCTTAATTTAAATCCTTTAGACTCCAAGGCGTGTCTCCAGGCCTCCAACCTATCATTAACTTTAACCCGAGTCTCGATTATTGATTACTAGTGTATGAACATAATTGATATACCTACCAACTAGCTTTACTATTGTTTAGATCTTGACCAAAACAGCTGCCAACAATCCAAAGTTGAGAAAAGTTGAACTCTTTTAACTATTGTACTTTAGGTTCCCATACATTAATAGTGAGGCTCAGTTCTAAAAAATTATCAGAGTGCTTACTCAATAGGACTACTTAGTACTACTAAGCTCGACAAGACCAAATCCTCTTTTTGAGAGAAGTTCTGGGCATTACCTAGCTTATCCTATTTTGGTGTCTTCTGCCTATATTTTAAAAGTTTGTTGATAGTAGGAGTTAACTATTTTTTTCACTATATGGTTTCATATAAGGTTTAATTCTTATTTCATTTCTACAGACAATGACTTAATAATTATGAGTCAAGAAGAGTGCTCAAGAAAAAAATAAGAAAATTAACAATAAAATGAGCACAAAATGATCTTGCTAAATGAGTTGCACCAACCTATTGGTCCTACTGAAGCAGTGGTAAAGGAGTTTGGTAGTTTCCTTGGCACATTGGGAAGGAATAGGACATGTTGTCCTCTTAATTGTCACAATCCAAGCCTAGGACCTAGACATAACACGACAAATGGGGAACCAGAAGGTACCCCAAACAAGCCTCTTAATTTGTCATTGCACATCCTTGGTCACGGAAGCATATAAAAACATATAGATTAGAAATAGGGACAATGGGACTAAGGGAAAGCTTGCATAAATGCCATAATCAAGAGTCAAAGCTCATACATAAATACACGACATGTCCAATAAACACCTCTAAATACATAGATAGAGTGGGGGCCAAGACAAAGTAATTGGGCTCACCCTCATAGTCAAATTGAACATGAGATAGTGTCTCAATACATAGATAAGAGAAAAACATAAACCAAAGTCCCCAAAGTGGAGGACTCACCAAGCTTGGAATAACACCATCTAGCCATATGGAGGAGAATGATCAACTTGGGTACCAGTTTCTACATGGTGATATCATATAGGCAAGAGTATGCGTTAGTATGTTTTAATGTACTAAGTATGTGGGATGCAAAACAACAAGAGACAAGCTTCATAATCAACATGCACAACAATAGGCAGTGGGCATGAAATAGCAATATGTTATGTGCTTAGGTAATCCATGCCCATATAAAATATCATATGTGTGGAATAGACCAAGCTAGCTTTCCAAACTTGGTTGGTCGATGATGGTCACACCCCAATCATCCTAGGTGGTGAAGTACAAACCTCTCACATGGTTGATGATGGTCACACCTCAATCATCCTAAGTGGTGAAGTACAAACCCCTCACATGGTTGATGATGGTCACACCCTAATCATCCTAGGTGGTGAAGTACAAACCCCTCACATGGTTAATGATGGTCATACCCCAATCATCCTAGGTGGTGAAGTACAAATTCCTCACATGGTTGTGTATGGTCTAATACAACCCTTTATATAGAATGTATCATGCTTACAAGTTCATTTCATTATCATATAGTCAATCATATCATATCTCATGTTTTGGACATTCATTTCCACAAGAAATCATAACCGGACATTTAATCGAACACCTTGGAAGTGTGTAATAGGGGTAAAAGAATATGCAATTTATAGGTGAAGTCATGTAGGAAAACCAGTGGTAAAACCTTTAATCAACACCTTGCAACACCCTCAAGACATTTATATCAAAACCCCTCATCAAATCTCACATTAGATCCAAGATTTGAAGCTCAAAACATGTTAAAACCACCATACTTTCAAAAACTAAAATCACTGTGCAGTAAATTTCTCAATATTCAAGACCCACATGTAAAATCACTTTAAATCATGCATTTCATGAATTAAAATCACTGTGCAGTGAACTTCTCAGTATACAAGACCCACATGTAAAATCAACTTTAAATGATGCCTTATTAAGTAAAAGAGAGTTTAGGCACCATGGGTGAAAGGGCCCAATGGTTAAACACCATATACCTTAGCTTTTGTGAAGTTCTTGAAGAAGACTTTAATGGAGATTTGATGCTTGGGTGAGGGCCCAATGGTTAAACACCATATACCTTAGCTTTTGTGAAGTTCTTGAAGAAGACTTTAATGGAGATTTGAAGCTTGGGTGAGATCCTTGAGATTAGCCTTGAGTTAGGCACTTAAAATTAGGGTTAGAAATGAGTCTAAGTGTTTGGGAAAATATTGGAGAATGTCTTAGGGTGATATGAGGGTGAAATAAGGCTAAGTATAGGTGAAAATATGTTTGGAAAAACATAGGTCCAACACTTAAGAAAATCTGGGTGAACTAAGAAAAGACCATGTAGAAATAACACCTCTCCGCATCGCGGAGAGGTCGCGGATGCCCACTGGAAATTGGACCAAGCGAAATTTCATATTTCATTTGCTTTGTTTTAAAATTGAGGTTAGACCCTTGTCACCCTAATTTTGACCCCTTGAATAAGAATATGAAGTTGAATTTTTAAAAATTCCAAATGGATTTTTAGATATATGGAAAATAAGTTTCTGGGCACTTCCGAGGCACATTTTCAAAAACTTCTTTTTGGGGTAGTTTCAATCTTAATATACTTAATTGGAAAAAGTTAAAGATATACAAGGATATGTGGAACTATGTCAAGGTTAGAAGTTCTCGATGTTTTTAATATTAGTTGAAAATATTTCTTATTTTTTGCATTATCCCAGTTGCACAAATTGTAGGAGAAAAATGACATTCCTAATGTTGAAAAAGAATGGGCTTTGAATGCAACTACACTTCCTTCGATAGGGTATAAGTGTAGGATTAAGAAAAAAATACTTTTGTCCCTATGACCATGACAAAAAATATTCCAGAATATGTATTTAAGGATCTCCTTTGTTATTGGAATTCTGATGAAGCTGAGGTAAGATAATTTTGTATACCTTGTGAATATTTGTTAGCATATACATTTTATTCTCTATCTAATTACTTTTAGTCTAGACACCAACTTACTTCAAGTGATAGTTATTAGGTTTTTTCTGAGTATGCTTGAAACATCATTTATTTTTTGCAGAATATGTTAAAAACTAACAAGGAGAATCGCAAAAAGCTGAGGTATCCACGCACTGTTGGCGAAACAAGTATTGCCATAATCCGAGAGGCTTGATATGTTGTCATAATCAAACAATGGACTTATACATTCTTGTGAAGATACTAATGTCTACTTTCGTATAACTAGAATAAAAAGAAGGAAAGTCTGGATAGTGTTTCCAGTAAAGAATTCTTCGTGGCTACTAGAAGAAAGAAACCTGACTGAGTATACAAGGACTCATATGAGGATACAACCAACATAATAATATGAATTTTTCTTGTTCAAAGTTTCTCTTGGTCATTTATTTGTTCTCAAATATTGGATCTATTTTTATATACTTTAACTCTTTTTCTCTTCTCTTAAATCTTATTTGTAGGCTGAAATGGAAATGATAAAAACTCTGGAAAGTTAAGATGGTAGCCAATCAGTTGATTCATATTCAAAAGTTATTGCACCTGAACATCCTTGTCGAGTAAGGTTGTATGGACATGGAGTTACCAAGACTCTTTTGAAACACAAAGTAGATGATTCTGAAACTTTGTCAAATGTTGCTGATGATTAAAGGATGCAAAAAAAATGAGGAGCTAGAATAGAGGATTCAGCAAAAAAAGCAAGAAAAGTTCAATGTGCAAAAAGATAACATGGAATGAGATATTACAATGAATATTATTGCTCAACTTCAGAATCTTAATCCAGGATTAACAATTGATCGTTATGTGCTTAGGTAATCCATGCCCATATAAAATATCATATGTGTGGAATAGACCAAGCTAGCTTTCCAAACTTGGTTGGTCGATGATGGTCACACCCCAATCATCCTAGGTGGTGACATTTATCGAGAGAAGAGGTTGCTAATCAACTTATCAATCATCTATCTGCTGGAAGTAATGATAGAGGTTAGTCTTATTCTAATCTCTTTTTCTTTATTTTCTTCCCTCTACAGATGACTTTTGAGATGATAATCTGAACCTTCTGTTATTCTAAAACATAATTGATTTAATTGGATTATGTAATTAGAGTAGCTGAGCTAATATTATAGAAATACATTGTTAAGCTAAGTCTATAGCTAAACTCGTGTAAAGGTTAGGTAGCTAATTTTTTTAATTTGATCTAAGGTCTATCCCCAGTAAGGTGTATCATTGGTATAAATTCTTTTCTTGTCTTTTGTAGTTAAGGTGATATGTGTTCTAGACTTCCCATATTCCGCTAGCTCTTGTAACTCCTCAGTTTTCTCGATGTCCATGTCCTGGGAACTATTTTGGTTAATTGCAAATGACTTTAATTGTATAGTTTTGAAAGACAGTCTTCCTAGTGAAGTGTTTGCTTTCCATGTTGTTGATTTGTTCTGTTTTATGGTTGCTATAGTGTGATTGTCCTTTTGAATATCATGTGGCTCTGGTGAGATTTGGTTTTCTCTTAGTAAGTTCATTGTTGAGTGTTGGGATCCAGCCATCCGAAGAGTCAATTAGTTCATTGTTGAGCAATAGTCCACAACTAGAAAAAAGCAAATCAAGTGTACTAGTAGAACACTATCATATGTTGCATATGGTACACTATTAAAAAGAGTACTTCCGCAGTTAATATCAACAAAGTAGTGCATTGAATGACCATTAAAAAATAAATCAGATTAAACTTTAAGTCAAAGCTTAACCTCTTGATCCTCCTATTTAAGGCTTGAAAATGACAGCATCCATGAACTCCGACAAAGTTATTTTGCTGAACAGTTGAATCTATGCAGTCTCGTAGAAGCCTATATTTATGCAATGATAATTTTAAAGTGAGTGAAAACATATTTTGATAGGAAATCATATGTTTTCTTCATCAAAACAAACTTAAAAATTGAACGATAGAGACGAGATCGTTGGTAATTCCCAAGTTAAATGAACTAAAATCAATGGAAGTAATATATTGATATCATTTTATCAATCTCAAGTTAACATTTTAGGGTTGTATTTTATCTTATCCAGAGCCATAATCTTAAATTAACATATCTAGATTCAACCTTCACTATAATTAGAACTTGTAATTTACTTTTTGAGTCAAGTCAGTTGGCTCATAACTAAGGATGACATAGTTGTTTTTGTCCTGTAATGCCAAAAAAGTGTATAAACTAGAACGTTTGATACAAATGATGAGATTTTGTTTAATTTTGAGAAGGATTAAAGGTATGTTATTTGTATCATTTCTGGATAGAGGTAGCCATGGTTAGCTTGAAGGAAAGAGATTTGGAAGCTAATGAAAATGTTAAGAGTTAAGCTAATATTTTTTGTTAAGCTAAGTCTATAGGTAAACTCGTCTAAAGGTCAGGTAGCCTATTTTTTGGATTTCATCTAAGGTCTATTAGTAGTAAGGTGTATCATTGGTGTATATTCTTATCTTGTCTTTTGCAGTTAGGGCGATATATGTTCTAGACTGGACATTTTCCTCTAGTTCTTGTAACTCCTCAGTTTCCTCGATGTCCATATCCTGGAACTATTTTGGTTACTTAGAAATGGCTTTAGTAGTATGGTTTTGAAAGATGGTCTTCCCAGTGAAGTCTTTGCTTTCTCTATTGTTGATTCATTCTATTTTGTGGTCATTGTAGTGTGATGTTCCTCTTGAATATCAGGTGGCTTTGGTAGGATTTGGTTTTCTCCTTGTAAGTTCATTGTTGAGTGTTGGGATCTAGCCATCCATAGAGTTAATTAGTTCATTATTTGTCACGCCCCAAATCCCATTAAGGCGGACCGGCACCCGCTGCCGATAAGGCTCGGGAGAACCAAACTATGTCTATGCACTTTCTGTACATATTAGAAGGTGTTCTATACTCATTATGCCTTTGGTGAAGTAAACAGTAATAATAAGCCCAAATGGAATGCATATATCTAGGCCGTTGGGGCCATGCTGCCTAAAGTACGTAATATGATCACATTTTAGTTTACATAGTCTACAAAGCCTCTAAGTACTGACAAGAATCTGATAAGGGTCGGGACAGGCCCCGCCTCAACTAAATGTACAATACAAAAACATAAACTCTAGATATGTAAAGCTCCGAAGCAACCTGGAGCTTGGTGACAAAAGCTGAATACCTTGTTGTAGATGATGTGTGGCTGATAATGTGCATTGTAGAATATGATTATAGGCAGAAATGTTGGAAGGATATGCTCGCGTCTTAATCTCGCGCTTGCTGACCGGGTGTTGTTTCAGGGAAATCTATTAGCACTTGTACTTGCAGCATGAAATGCAGGTCCCCCGTAAGGGACGTTAGTATGAGATAATAT
>DF363024.1:4873-22683 GCA_000787875.1 Solanum virginianum
GCGTCAGCTCATCCATCACCAAGGCAAACAAGAAAAGGCTCAACACAGATCCTTGATGGAGTCCCATCTCAACAGAAACATACTCTGAGTCTCCTCCCACTGTTCTTACCCGAGTTTTGGCTCCATCGTACATATCCTTATTCGCCCTGATATATGCCATTGGAACACCTTCCATCTCTAGACACCTCCATAGGACATCCCTTGGGACTTTGTCATATGCTTTCTCAAGATCAATGAACACCATATGAAGGTCCTTCTTACTTTCCCTATATTTCTCCACTAACCTCCGAATAAGATGAATTGCTTCAGTAGTTGACCGCCCTGGCATGAATCCAAACTGATTCTCTGAGAAAGATACTACTCTTCACACCCTCATCTCCACTACTCTCTCCAAAACCTTCATAATGTGGCTTAACAACTTGATACCCCTGTAATTGTTACAGTTTTGAATATCTCCCTTATTCTTGTACAGTGGACCCATTGTACTCCTCCTCTATCCATCAGGCATCTTGGCTGTCTTCATAATAGCATTGAACAGTCTAGTCAACCACTCTATGCCATCCTTGACCATGTTCTTCCAAAAGTCTACTGGAATCTCATGACTTAGTCTAGTGTTTAAAAAAAATCTTATAAACTTGAGATTTCATGGACCCTCTTGCAGATCATAAGAATTTGTATAGGTTGTGAAGATCCTTCATGGATTGCGCATTGTCCAATTGGGAGGGGCACTATAAAATTACATTAATGGGTCATAGTTCGAACTATGGACGGTGGACCCTGTTCGTAAAATTCATTAACCTAAGTCAAGTGATGGACTATGAAACCCCTCCTAAAATTCGTAGGACTTTCTATGGATCGTGAAAAAGGTCTAGTGACATAAGACCCTGGCTTTGGTACAGTGTACCAGGGTCTACGGACCGTAGGTGGACTTCATTGAACCCACTATGCTGCAGTATCAGGTTTAGATTTCTGTATTTTTATAATTTTTAAGTTAGAAGATTTTTGGGGAAGTTATACTTGTTAAATTATAGGTTTTAAAAATGAAAACAATTTTAATATAAATAAATTTTAGTAAATCTAAAGTTATAGTTAGAAGGCTAATGGGATGAAATTGAGTTTCCTAAAACGTGGATAACTGAGAAGACAATCTCATCCAAAAATAATGTTAATTCTGATATTTTTTATATTGAGCACATATATGAGCATAATTTATTAATAAATTATGCGGATAATATATGTTTTCCTTCAAATATAAATATTATTTCACATATTGTAAAATATAATTATTTATTATAAAAATTAATGTTATTTAATCTATATAGGACAGATTATCATAACTAGCACAAATAAAAAAGGAAATTTATAGTATATATTATTAAATCTGTATCAGACGAATTATTGTACAACAACAATAACATACCCAGCGAAATTCCACAAGTGGGGGCTGGGGAGGGTAGAATGTACGCAGACCTTACCACTACCTAAGTAGAGAGGCTGTTTCCTGGGAACCCTCATCACAAAACCCATATGCAGAAAGAACTAGATATGACCAAAAGTAAAATAAAATATATGACAATACGAAAATATGATATAATTAATACATAAATAACAAAATAATGACAAACACATGCTAGAAAAAAAATACTACTACTCAACCTTATTAGGCCCCCTGACTAGGAAACCATCTAACCCTACTAACCAATTATCCTACTATTCTAATTCGCGACCTCCACTTCTTTCTATCTAGGGTCATGTCCTCAGTGAGATTAAGTTTCGTCATATCGGACGAATTATTGTAACTAGCACAAATAAATTTTTTTTATAGTTTATTAGGTGAGAATACCAATATATATGATTAGCCAATGCCTATAAAATGACCATTGATAAGTTTTTTAATAAACAAAAACAAGAAAAAAATCTGTAGACCAGGTACTCTTTACGTGCGACACACTTTTTTTTTTTTGGCTCGTCTCAAAAAAAATATTATCTCACTCTAATTAGAAATAATTTAATTTTAAAATTATTTTTTTACCTTTAATAAAATAATGCTCAACCACACAGATATATAGGAATGATTTTAGATCACAAATTTCAAAAGTCTTCATTTTTTTTAAATATCGCGCCAAGTTAAATGAGTGCCATATAAAATGGAATGAAGGGAGTAATAAAATAATGCTAAATTTAATGAAGTACTTCCTCTATCCAATTTTACTTGGCTCCTATATTATTTTGATATGTGCAACAATACTTGTCCACTACTTTATAAAATTAAGAGATAATTTTACACTTAGTTCTTAATTTACTCTTATCATTAATTATAGTTATTTTCCTATTATATTTTTCAAAATATCACATTTATTATATTTAAAGAGTAATTTAATAAAATTATTTAATTCTTTTTAATCTAATCTCTATGCTAAGTTAACACCGCCAACTAAAGTCGCAGGAATTAATACTGAATGACACCGACTTAAGCCACCGCCTTCGAAAATATGGTTTGTCCAAATCATCCGCGCCACCGTTAAATCATAGCCGTTCGTCCTACCCCCTCAACTCTATAAATACACGCAATTCCTCCAGTATCCCTTGTTTTGGTTTACTTCTCTCTTTTTGTTCTCTTATGATGATTATGAATCGGTGTTGTTTGATTGTTAATATGGGTAATTACCGTTGATTTGATTTGTTGATATGGGTAATATTGTTGATTTGATTATTGATATGGGTAATTATTGTTGATTGATCAAGATAATGGGTCATTATTGTATAATCAATAATAACTACCCATGATTATACATGATTCTCCTTGTACGCTTGCTGGACCAGTGGGTAATTATTGTTGATTGATCAAGATAATGTTTTCGAAGATAATGGGTAATTATTGTTGATTGATCAAGATGATGTTGGTAATTATTGTATGATCAAGATATTGTGTAATTATTGTTGATCAAGATATGGCTAATTATTGTTTGATTAAGATGTGGGTGATTAAAGTTTGATCAAGTTATTGTTGATCGAGATAATGGGTGATTATTCTATGATGGAGTAATCTACTTTCGAAATTTGCGTGTGGATTTCTGATTTGCAGCTCTTTGATCGAGAAAGTTAAAAGGTTAGGGTTTTGGTAGGAATTCTGATTATAGGTACGTTGGAGTGTATTTCATGATTCTCTTTCTACGCTTGCTGTTCCTTCCATCTGTAGTTTATTTATTTATTTTTTGTGTCTCATAGTGAGAGTTAATGATTGCAATCCTTTGAATTTTTTTTAGAAATTGGGGAATCAAGTTTGCTTCCTGGGAAAATCTGAGGTTTTCGTCGTGAGAATCCGCTCCCTATTGTTACTACTACTATGAAGCCTAGCAATTTCCTTTTGTTGAATCAGAATACGAGCAGAACTGGAAATTTGGCTCCCAATGCATGTCTACTTGAATCCTCAGGTGAACGATCTATTCTAGACCTATTCGTCATAACCACAGGAAGTTGATCATGGATTATCAATAAGTCAAAAATTGATTCTTCCTGGGTTGATGCCCGAGCGGTTAATGGCGATGGGACTATATGCAGCCAAGTATGCATTTGATATCTTGACTTCCACCCATCTGTCATGCTAATTTTGATTTTGATGTTTCTCCTCGCATCAACTTCTTTTACTTATTGGTTTGGTCACCAGTGCATGTCATCCTTAGCTGTCAGGAATACTTCGATAGGCATATAGGCGCAAGTGGTTCTACAGGAGTAAGTGCCTTGCTTCGGTGTTTGTTGTTGGGAAAGATGCAGCAGTTCCCAGGTCTTTGACTATAGGTATTGGATATGTAAGTTCTCAACTATGACAATTCCATTCAAGAGAGTGTGTGGTGTGTTCTACTGCCAGTTTTAGTTCTTCATGCTCTTTGTTCCTTATGTCTTTTATGGTGTTGTGGGCGCTGGATAGGCATCAAAAGTCAATTGTGGATCTTTGATAATGCCATTAAGTGCTCCTCTGCTTTTGTCTCCAAGCTACTTTCTCTCTGCTTCCGTTTCTCCGTTCCTTTGCTCCCATCCATTGGGGCTCTTACAAAGCGGTGTATTCTACTTTCCATGGAGTGACCTTACAGTAGAGTGCTAGTTTTGGATTCCCGTGCACTTTGAGTTGGATATTGTCGGGCTATGACCAAAATGGGCGTTTTCAATCTTGTCTCTTGCATCCCTTGTGATTTACTAGGTGATATGGGTTTTGTCAGCTTTGAACTTAGACTGTTGAATTATTCTTTGCATGGAGGGGGTTTGTTTGGCCATTTGTGTTGAGGTTCTTTAGTTCAGGTTCTTACAAATAAGATTCTCATTTCAACTTTCTTCCCAATCAGAGTAGTCCCCCCTCTATGTCAAAAACTGCTGCTTTATGGAAGTTCCCAGCTGAAATAGTTTTTCTTGCACTAGTGTCTGTTGTATTATGCTGCCGTTGGTTTTTTTAGTCCAAGTGCTTATGTTCTTTGATGGTTCTATTGATGAGATTTCTGGTAGTTAAAGGGGTATCTGGTCTTATCGACACCTGATATAGGTACTCAAAACTCAATCCTGGATTGCTTGATAGCTGCTGTCACTTGATTTTGTTTGTTGTGGATGGATGCCGGTTAAGAAGATTTGATTTGAAAAAAATTCGAAGGTTGACGTCCAGTGTCCATTCCTGTCCAGCCTGATTCTCTGCCATTTTTATGCTTGCACTGCAACCTGAATATTGTCAGACCTTGAGAGGGTTTTTCAATCTTGTCTGCATTTTCTAGTGGGTTTCTTCAGCTTTGCACACAACTTCTTCCTTTATTGCTTTGCTTGCAGCCATTGGGCCTTTCAAAGTAGTGAATTCTTCTTTTCATGAGGTTTCTTTAGTTCAAGTCTTTTATTAGTATCCATAATTCTCAATTCACTTTTTCTTCCCTAATGACTCCTTTGTCTTTGTCAGAGCTACTGTTGTATGGAAGTTTCTCAATTAGGACATCATTTTTCACCAGTATGTGTTGTATTCTGCTGCCATGAAGTTTTTAGTGGAGATGCGTATATTCTTCGATGGTCCAATTGATGAGGTTTCTTATGGCTATGGACACCTGATAAGTACTTGGCCAATTCTGGATCTTTTTATGGTTGAGAACACACTTACTTCTATTCTTCTAGCTACTTGCTACCTTCTCTGCTTCATTGTCTTTGGGGTTACCATACTAGTTTTTTCTGGATGGTTGTGTAGACCACATACACTGTTATGGACATTCAGATTCGGAGATCTCAAAAAAGCTTGAATAGCCAACATGTGATCCTGCGTCACCGGTCTTTTTGGTGCTTGCTCTGCAATCCGAATATTGTCCGGGCTCCGACAAAAGGGGGTTTTCAGTCGGTCTATGGCATCTCTAGTTATTACTTAAGAGGTTTGGGGTTCGTTATCTTTGCATGTAACTCTTCCCTTTGTTCCTTTGCTTGCAGCCATTGGGTCTTACAAGACAGTGGATTCTTCTTTTCATGGAGTGACCTTACTTGTCCATATGTGAAGTCTTTAGAAAGACTACTGTTGTATGGAAGTTTCTCAACTAGGACATTATGTTTTCACCAGTATGTGTTGTATCCTGCTGGCATGGTGTTCTGAGTCCAGATGTGTATGTTCTTCGATGATCCAATTGATGAGCTTTCTTATGGCGATGAGGTCTCTCGTGGCTATGGACACCTGATAACTGCATGGCCATTACTAGATCTTTTGATGGTGGCGTAAACAATTTACTTCTGTTCTTACTTCTAAATCTTCTCTGCTTTCAATTTTTTCCCGGGTCATCACACTAGTTTTTTCTGGTTGGATGGATGTAGTGATATTGTTATGGATGTTCCGAGTTTGAAATTTCCAAAGCTTGGTTAAACCAGCATGTGATCCTCTGCCACCTTTTGATCTTTTTGGTGCTTGCACTGCAGTCTGGATATTATACGGGATACGACAGAGAAGGGGTTTTCAGTCTCGTCTGTGGCATCTTCTTGAGTGGTTTGGGGTTCGTCAGCTTTGCATGTAACTTTCTCCTCCGTTCCTTTGCTCCCATCCATTGGGGCTCTTACAAAGCGGTGTATTCTACTTTCCATGGAGTGACCTTACTTTTGTCCATACATGTTGAGGTTTCTTTAGTGCAGTCGTTTATGAATGTCAATAATTCTCAATTCAGTTTTCTTCCCTAATGAGACCTTCATTTTTGTCAAAACCTACTCGTGTGGAAGTTTCTCAATTTGGACATCATCCTTTTTTTGATCAATTAGGAAATCATATTTCACCTGTGTTGTGTGTTCTGCTGCCATGAAGTTCCAAAGTCCTTGATGATGCAATTGATGAGGTCTCTTATGGTGATGACGTCTCTTATGGCCATGGACACCTGTTAAGTACTTGGCCAACTCTAGATCTTTTGATAGTGGTGTAAAATACCTTCACTTTTGTTCTTCTAGCTACTTATCTTCTCTGCTTCCGTTTTTTTCTGTCATCACACTAGTTTTTTTGGTTGGATGTGTGTAGAGATTATATGCAGCACTGTTATGGACGTTCAAGTTTGGAAATCGCAATGCTTGATTGAACCAACATCTCATCCTCTGCCATCTTTTTGTCTTTTTGGTGCTTGCGTTGCAATCTGGATATTATCTTAGCTTTAACAAAAGGGGGTTTTCGGACTCATCTATGGCATCTCTAGTGGTTACTTAGGTGGTTTGACCTAACTCTTTCTCCTTACCTTCAGTTGCAGCCATTGGGTCTTACAAAGCAATGAATGCTTCTTTTCATGGAGTGACCTTATTTCTCCATATGTGTTGAGGTTTCTTTAGTTTGGACTTTCTATGAGTGTTGATAATTTTCAATTCAGTTTTCTTGCCGAATGATTCCTCTGTCTTCATCAAAACTACTGTTGTATGGAAGGTTTCTCAATTAGGACATTATTTTTCACCCATATGTGTTAATATTCTGCTGCCATGAAGTTAGTCCAGACATTCTTTGATTATCCATCCAATTGATGAGGTCTCTTATGGCCATGGACACCTGATAAGTACTCGGCTAATTCTTGATCTTTTGGTGGCGGTGGTGAACGCTTATTTACTTTTATTCTAGCTACGTATCTTATCTGCTTTCTTTTTTTTGGGCTTATCACACTAGGTTTTTTTTTGGTTGGATGGATGTGTAGACCACATACACTATTATGGACATTCAGATTTGGAGTCACACATACTGTTATGGACATCCAGATTTGGAGATCTCAAAGCTTGGTTAACCAACATGTGATCCTCTGCCACCTTGGTCTTTTTGGTGCTGCTTCTCTTCAATCTGGATATTGTCTGAGGCTTTGACGAAAGGAGGTTTTCAGTCTCGTCTATGGCATCTATAGTGATTACTTAGGTGCTTTGGGGTCGGCTTAGCATGTAACTCTTTTTCCTTTGCTTGCAGCCATTGGTACAAAGCAGTGAATGCTTCTTTTCAGGGAGTGACTTTATTTGTCCATATGTGTTGAGGTGTCTTTAGTCAGTCTTTTTGAGTATCGATAGTTTTCAATTCAGTTTTCTTCTCAGTGACTCCTTTGTCTTCGTCAAAACTACTGTTGTATGGAAGTTTCTCAATTAGGACATTATTCTTCACCAGCGTGCGTTGTATTCTGTTGCCATGATGAAGTTCTTAGTCTAGAAGCATTGTTCTTCGATGATCCAATTGATAAGGTCTTTTATGGTGATAGGTCTCTTATGGCAATGGAGACCCGCAAGTACTCGAGCCTTTCTTGATCTTTTGATAGTGGCGTAAAATAATTCTTTACTATTGTTCTTCTAGCTACTTATTTGTATGTCTTCGTTACGCTAGTTTGTTGGGGTTAGATGGATGTCATATGGTGACACTGTTATGGACGTTCGGATTTGGAAATCTCCAAGCTTGGTTGACCAATATGTGATTCTCCCAACTTTTGATCTTTTTGGTGTTTGCATTGCTATCTGGAGTTCTGCCGGCTTTGTGACAGAAGGGGATTTTCAGTCTTGTCTATGAGCACGTCTCTTATGATTACTAGGGTGGTTTAGAGTTTGTCAGCTTTGCACATAACTCTTTTTCCTTTCCTTTGCTTGCCAGCCATTGGGTCTCTTACAAATTAGTGAATTATTCATTTCATGGAGTAACCTTATTTGTCCATATGTGTTTTGAGGTTTCTCTGGTTTGGTCTTTGTTTATTGATAATTTTCAATTCAGTTTTCTTTCCTGACGACTCCTTTCGTCTTTGTAGAATCTCCTGTTTTATGGAAGTTTCTCAATTAGTATATTGTTATTCACCCGTGTGTTGTATTTTGCTCCTATGAAGTTCTTAGCCAGATGCATATGTTGGTTGATGATACAGTTGATGAGGTCTCTCATGGTAATGAAGTCTCTTAGGTCTATGACACCTGGTAAGTACTAGGCCAATTCCTAGATCTTTTGATGGTGGTGTAAGATACTTCTTTTTTGATCGTCTAGCTACTTACCTTCTCTGCTTCCACATTTTTCAATGGCACACTAGTTTTTTTTTTTTTGGTTGGATGGATGTGTAGATCGTAAGTGATGACACTCTTATGGACTTTTGGATTTGTTGGAGATTTCAAAGCTTGGGTAACCAACATGCGATCTTCTGCTACCTTTTTGTCTTTTTGGTGCGTGCAGTGCAATCTGGATATCGTTCGGGCTTTCACAGAAAGGCGTTTTAAGTCTCATTTATGGCATCTCTAGTGATCACCTAGGTGGTTTGGGATTGGTCAGCGTTATACTCCTTTCTTTCCTTCACTTGCAGCCTTTGGGGCTTACAAAGCAGTGAAGTCTTCTTTTCATGGAGTAACCTAATTTGTCAAAACTACTATTGTATGGGAAGCTTCCCAATTAGGACATTATTTTTCACCAGTGTTGTATTCTACTGCCAGGATGTTCTTAGTCCAGAATCCAGGTGCATATGTTCTTCGATGATCCAATTGATGAGGTCTCTTATGATGATGAAGTCTCTCATGGTGGTGGGAACCTGATAAGTTCTTGGCCAGTTCTAGAGCTTTAAATTGTGATACTTCTGTCTTGGTAACTACTTATCTTCTCTGCTTCCAATTTTTTTGCTATCACACTAGTTTTTTCTGGTTGGATGGATGCGTAGATCGTGCGGTGAATACTACCGAGGACGTTCAGATTTGGAAATTTCAAAGCTTTGTTAACGAACATTTTCTTCAGCCACCTTTTGGACTTTTTGGTGCTTGTGCTGCAATTTGGATATTGTTCGGGCCTTGACAAAAGGGGGTTTTCCAGTTTCGTCTTACAACATCTCTAGATGATTATTTAGGTGGTTTGGGGTCTGTCAGATTTGCACTCAATTGTTCCCTTCTTCCTGTTTTTGCAGCCAGTGGTCACAGGGCAGCGGATTATTCTTTAAATGGAGCGGCAATGTTTGTCTGTTTGTGTTGAGGTTTCTTAGATGATTCTCAACGAAGATATTATTTTTCACCAGTGTGTTCTTTTTGCTGCCATGAAGTTTATAATTCAGTCACTTATGTTCTTCAATGATCCAACTGTTGAGGTCTCTTATGGTTATAGACACGATAAGTCTATTATTGGATCTTATCTTTTGATATAGTAACATAAAGTGCTCCTCTACTTCTGGTCTTCTAGCTTACATTTATCCTTTGCTGCTGGTTTCTTTCGGTCATCACATCTTCCTTTTTCTTTTTGGGTTGGAACTTGGATGGATGTGAAGACGTTTGGTGACAGTAACAGAGGCTAAGATTTGGAGATTCCAGAAGTTGGTGTCCACTATGATATCTCTGTACCGTCTTGGCCTTTTTGGTTCTTGCCCTGCTATCTGGATATATTGGTAGGGCGTCGATAAAGAAGGGTACTTTAAATCTCGTCTATATGGCATCTTTAGTGGTATCCCAGGTGGTATGGGTATCATCAGCTTTGGACTTGATGGTAACCATATTTTTGTGCTTGCAGCCATGGTCTTGCATTTCAGTGAATTGTTCTTCTTTTTTGAAGCGGCTGTTCGTCCATTTATGTCGACGTTTCCTTAGTTCAGGCTATTATGAGTACTGAGATCTTCAACTAAAATAGTTCTTTTTCTCTAGTTTGTGTTGTATTCTACTGTCATTTTTGGTTTTTAGTCCAGATGCTTATTTTTCTTCAATGATCCAACATATGAGATTCCAGGTAATTGATGATTAGGTTCTTATGGACATCTGACAAGTACTCAGTTTTGGATCTTTTGAAAGCCTCGTAAAATGGTCCTATGTTTGGGTGTTCTCGCTGTTGCTGCTTATCCTCTCTTCTTTCTTTTTCTTGTATTATGCTAGCTTGATCTTGTTTGTTGTGGATGTATGGCGACAGTTGAGACTTAAAAGAGGATTAGACTTGGAAGATTTTGAAGGTTGGTGGTCCAGTGTGCATTCCTGAGCACTCTATTTCTTGGCCATGTTTGTGCTTTTACCACAACCTGGATGTTTATCAGGCTTAGAAAGAAGGCGGTTCTCAATCTTGTTTGTTATTTCTAGTGGATTCCTAGGTGGTACGGGCTTCACCAGCTTTGTATTAACTTTTCATGTGTCTTAATTATTCCAGATTCTTTTGTTCTTTGGTGATCCAAGTGATGAGATTTCCATGGTTATAGACACATGATGGTGGATTCAAGCTCAATCTTGGATCTTTTGATGGTTGTAATGGACTCCTCTACTTATTGTGTTCTCTCCCCTACCTTCTCTGTCTTGTTTAGCCTGCCAGTTGATTTAGGTTGGTTGGATGAATGTTTGTAGGCCATGTATGATAGTAAGAGGATATGATTTGAGAATTTTATAGTTTGGTTTTGTGTGAGTCCCTGTGGACCCTGTACCTTGCATTTTGGTGCTTGCAGTGCAATCTGGATAATCGGTATCACCAGGAATCAAGAGAAGGGCATGATGCAGTCTCTTATATTAATCAAAGAGAAGTATGTCTTGCAGTCTTATATTGTTTGGCATCTCTAGTGTATCTCTCCTGTGTTATATGGATTGCTTCGGTATTTCTGGTCAGGAAAGATGAAGCAGTTCCCAGGTCTTTGACTGTAGGCATTGGATTTTTCAGCCTCAAGAAGCTTTGTCAGAACTGCTACTATGTGGAAGTTCTCAACTATGATAATTCTTTTTAGAAGTGTGAGTAATGGTGTGTTCTTCTGTCAGTTTTAGTTCTTATTTCGGATGTTCATTTTTTTGATTATCCTGATGTCTTTTATGGTTATGGCACCAGGTAAGTAGTCAATTCTGGATCTTTGATGGTGCCGTTAAGTTCCCCTCTACTTTTGTGTCCTAGCTCTACTTATCTCTGTGCTTCTGTCTTCCCTTGACTATCACGCCAGCTTAATTTTGTTTGTTGGTGAATGGATCTGTAGATCACATGGTGACAGTAATGGAGGATTAGTTTCGGAAACATCAAAGGCTTCTATCCAGTATGTGCACACCTTGTTTCTTGGTTTTTTGGGTGCTTGCACTCCATATGTCCAAAATGGGGTTTTTCAATCTCGTCTCTTCCATATCTACTGATCTCTTAGATGGTATGGGTTTTTTCAGCTTTGCACTCAACTGTTCCCTTCTTCCTGTTCTTGCAGTTGGGTCTTACAGAGCAGTGAATTATTATTTGCATGGAGGGGCTTCGTTTGTCAATTTGTGTTGAGGTTTCTTTAGTTCAGATTTTCAAGAGTACTGAGATTCTCATTTCATTTACTTCTCCATTCAGAGTAGTCGTTCTCTCCGTCAAAAATTGTTGCTATATGGAAGTTTCTAGCTAAAATAGTTTTTCGTGCATTAGTATGTGTTGTATTCTGCTGCTGTTTTTGGTTTTTGTGTTGATGAGATCCCTTATGGTTGATGAGTATAATGGTATTATTGACACCTGATAAAAACACTCGATCCTGGATCTCTTGACAGCCCCTTTAATGAGTCCACCTCATTTGTTGTTCTCACTGCTCGCCTTCTCTGCTTCCTGTTTCTTGTCTCGCCTCAGCTTGATTTTATTAGTTGGATGGATGATTGGTGGCAGTTGAGAGGGGATTAGATTTGGAAAATTTCAAATGTTGATGCCCAGTGTCCGTTTCATTGTCATTTTTCTGCTTCCACTACTGAACATCATCAGGCACTTCAATAGAGGGGTTTCTGAATCTTGTTTCTTTGCCACCTGTGCGCTTGCACTGCAATCTGAATATAATGTCTTTCAAGAGAGAGGTGGATCTGTTACAAAGTAGTGAAAAATTCTTCTTTTCGTGGAGCTAATCTCATTTGTGCATGTGTTGAGGTTTCCTTAGATAGAGGGGTTTCTGAATCTTGTTTCTTTGCCACCTGTGCGCTTGCACTGCAATCTGAATATAATGTCTTTCAAGAGAGAGGTGGATCTGTTACAAAGTAGTAATCTCATTTGTGCATGTGTTGAGGTTTCCTTAGTTCTTCAATCCTTTACATGTATAGATAATTTTCGTTTCCGTTCTCTCCCCTAATGACTCCTTTGTCTTTGTCATAACTACTGTTGTATGGAGGTTTCTCAACTGGGACATTATTTTTCACCTGTATTGTTTTCTGCCTGCCATGAAGTTCTCAATCCAGACGCTTATGTTCTTCGTTGATCCAATTAATGAGGTTTCTTATTGTGATGAGGTCTTTTATGGCTTGGATGCCTGGAAGGTAGCCGGCCAATTCCAGATAGTTTGATAGTGGCGTAAAATACTTATCTTAATTTTTGTTCTTCTAGCTACTTATCTTTTCTGCTTCCATTTTTCCCTGTTATGACACTACTTTTTTTGTTGGATGGATGTGTAGACCATATGGTGACACAATGATGGATGTTCAGATTTTGGAAATTTCAAAGCTTGGTTAACTAACATGTGATCCTCCGCCACCTTTTGATCTTTTTGGTGCTTTCACTACAATCTGGATATTGTATGGGCAATGACAAAGAGGGGTTTTAGTCTTGTCTATGGCATCTCTAGTAATCACTCAGGTGGTTTGGGGTTCTTCAGGTTTTCACTTACTGTTTCCTTCTTTCTGATTTTGCAGTTATTATTGGTTACAGAGCTGTGAATTGTTCTTTTCATGGAGTGGCCTTGTTTGTATGTTTGTGTTGAGGTCCCTTTAGTCCAGTCCTTTATGAGTATCAAGATTTTCGATTCTGTGTTCTTCCCTTATGGCTCCCTTTTCTTTGTCAAAAAACTATTGTTATATGGAAGTTCCGCGACTAAGATAACATTTTTCACCAGTGTGTGTTGTGTTCTACTGACAAAGTTTCTAATTAGCACACTGATATTCTTTAATGATCCAGCTGATGAGGTCTCTTATTGTTACAGTCACCTTGTAAGTACAGTCTATTCTGGACCTTATCTTTTGATAGTGCGCCATAAAGAGCTTCTACTTTTGGTCTTCTAGCTACATATTTTGTTCGTCGTCATTTTCTTTTGGTTATAGCTTTTTTTTTTTTTTTTTTTTTTTGGTTTGGTTGGATGGATGTGTAGACTTATGGTGACAATAGCAGGGGTTAAGATTGGAGATTTCAAAGATTGAAAATTAGTAGAGCATCTCTGTACCCTTTGGATCTTTTTTTGGTTTTTGCATTGCAATCTGATATATTGGTCAGGGCGTCTACAAAAAGGGGTTTTTAAATCTTGTCTATATGGCATCTCTAGTGATTTCTTAGGAGGTATTGAGTACCGTTAGCTTTGGACTTGATTGTACCCTTCTTTTTCGCTTGCAGCCATTGGGGTCTTTCAGAGCAGGAAATTATTCTTTTCGTGGATGGCTTTGGTTGTCCTTTATGTTGAGGTTTCTCCTTAATATTCAGGATTTTGTGTGTACTGAGATCTTCAACTAAAATACTTCCTTAAACTAGTGTGTGTTGGATTCTGGTGCCATTTTTAGTTTTTAGTCCAGATGCTTATTTTCTTCAATGGAGATTCCTGATGGTTGATGTGGTCTTGTGGGCACCTGACAACTACTCATTTTGGATCTTCTGGAAGCTTTGGTAAGTGGTCCCCTCTGTTGGTGATCTCGCTGCTTATCTTCTGTGCGTCCTTTTTCTTGTATTGAGCTAGCTTGATTCTGTTTGTTGGATGGATGTATCATTACAGTTGAGAGGCTTAGACTTGAAAGATTTTGAAGTTTGGTGTCCAGTGTTCACACCTGTGCACCTTGTTCTTGGCCATGTTTGTTCATGCATTACAATCTGGATATTATCTGGCTTCGAAAGAAGGCGGTTCTCAATCTTGTCTGGTATTTCTAGTGTATTCCTAGGTGGTACGGTGAAAATCAGCTTTGCACTTTTGACTGTTTCTTCTTGCTGTGCTTGCAGCTGCTGGGTTTTACAGAGCCATAGATTCTACTTTTCATGGAGCAGCCTTTTCTGTTGATTTGCATTGAGGTTGTGTGGTTTGATGCTTTTCATGACTATTGAGATCTTCAATTCAGTTTTACTTCTCTCTTTGTTTACACTGGTCCACTGGTGTGGATTTGTGTTGACATATTCATTTTTTTAATACTCCAGATGCTTATGTTCTTTTGGTGATCTGGCTGATGAGATCTCCATGGTTATGGACAACGACAAGTGCATTCACATTCAATCGTGAATCTTTTGATGGCCCTGTAATGAACGTCTACTTTTTGTGTTATCGCTAGTTTCCTCCTTTGTTTTCGTTTAGCCTGCCAGTTGATTTAGTTTGGTTGGATGATTGCAGGCCACATGGTGATAGTAGAGGATAGCAGGATAGGATTTGGAACTTTTGTAGTTTGGTTTCAATTTGCATTTCTGTGGACCAATTTTCTTGCCATTTTGGTGCTTGCACTGCAATCCAGATATTTGGTATCCCTAGGCTTCAAGAGAAGGTTGATATGCGATCTTATCTTGTTTGGCATCTCTAGTGATCTCTCCAGTGTTTGTATGGGTTTCCACTTACCTGTTTATTCTTTTCGTGCAACTAGCCGTTTGGGTCTTCCAGAGCATGAACTTCAGTTCAGTTTTCTTCCTAATCAGGTGGTCTCTTTTATTTTCTCTGTCAGAACTACTATTGTCGGGAAGTTCTCAACGATGGCAATATGCAGCCATGAAAATTTTAGTCTCGATGCTTATTTTCTTGGATGAGCCAACTGATGAGATCCTTGATTGTCGTGGACACCTGAGCAGTACCCAAATTCAATTTATTTTCTTGGATGATCCAACTGATGAGATCCTTGATTGTCGTGGACACCTGTCAAGTACCCAAACTCAATTTAGATGCTGTGAAAATTTTAGTCTAGATGCTTATTTTCTTGGATGATCCTATTGATGAGATCCTTGATTGTCGTGGACACCTGAGCGGTACCCATCTGGACACCTGAGAAGTACCCAAACTCAATTCCTAGGGGCTCCTCTACTGTGCGTTCTTTGCTACTACTTCTGTGCTTCTATTTTCTTCTGTTTATATTTTGTTCGTTTGGATGCATGTTTGTAGACAACATGGTGACTGCGAGGAAAATGGATTCGGTAATTTCGAAGTTTGGTTTCAGTATGTCCCCTTATGTGCACCCTGCTTCTTTTGCCCTGTTTCTTTGCCGTTTGGTGGTTGCACTGCAATTTGGATATTACCAAGCACTGAGGGGATTAGTTTTGCCATCTTGTCTGGCATCTCTGCTGATCTCTCTCCTATGTGGAGCCGGTTTCGCGACCGGATCTAAGCACGTTGGCTAGGTAAGAGTAGTAGTTATGAACACTGTAGACTATCTTATGGAGGTGGTGAAGAGAGAGGCTCTCAATTGGTAAGGAAAAAAAACCCACAACCTCTTGGGGTTACGGCACTTGGAAGACAGTTTCCGTAGTTGAGGCTTTGTATTAGTGTCTAGCTTTTTGATTCAGTTTTCTTTTCTGGTCATAGAGATCACTTATCTCGTTGTCGGAAGTGCTGTTAAAAGAGAATTTTTCAGCTATGATGATTCTTTACAGAAGTGCATTTTCAGTTTTCAGTGTAGATGTGTTTTGCGATGATCCACTGATGAGGTCGCTTATGGGTGTGGACATCTGGTAAGCACACACTCAATTCTAGATCTTTTTGCAGCCACGTAACGTGCTTATCTGCCTTTAGTTTCTTGTTCTTATCTTCTCTGCTTCTATTTTCTTTTTTGCTCATCACACTAGTTTGAGTTTTCTCTGTAGGAAGGAGACCACATAGTGAACAGTATTAGAGGATTAGATTGGGAAATGAGGGTCTATGTTCAGTAAGCTGGTCGTGTAGGGTACTGCACCCTGGATGTTGTCGGGGCTTCGAGAAAAAGGGGTTACTAACTTCATGAAATATGTCCACGTCATTTGAGAAGATTCATTCACAATAAGTGTCGAAATATCTATGTCCAGTTCTGGAAACAGCAGGACATGGTCCCCAAGCATCAGATTGAATTTTAACTCAAATGCTGTCTCCACTTGCTTATTAACCCTTGAACTTAGTGACATGTGATGGTATTTTGCAAATGACTCATAATCCAATGAAGAAACATTTTGAGAGTAGGGACAGAGAGGTAGAGAAGGATGTTCCAATTGACAATGTGCTTCAAATCGAGACATAATAACACCTGAGCATGCAACAGACCTAGATTCCCAATCATCAAGTATGTAGAGACCTCAGATACATGTCCTTTACCAATAATTTGATTCGTTCCAAAGTCATGAAGTAAACAATGATCTGGAAAGGATGAGATAATGACAGTTAAGATCCCCTGTAACGTGCTTATCTACCTTTAGTTTCTTGTTCTCTTCTCTGCTTCTATTTTTCTTTTTTGCTTATCACACTAGTTTGAGTTTTCTCTGTAGGAAGGAGACCACATAGTGAACAGTATTGGAGGATTAGATTTGGAATTTTTGAGGGTCTGGTGGGTGTACTGCACCCTGGATATTGTCGGGGCTTCGAGAAAAAGGGGTTACTAACTTCATGAAATATGTCCACGTCATTTGAGAAGATTCATTCACAAAAGTGACAATATGAAACAGCAGGACATGGTGTCCCCCGAACATCAGATTGAACGTTAACTCAAATGTTGTCTCCACTTGCTTATTTAACCCTTGGACTTAGTGACGTGATCGTATTTTGCAAATGATTCATAATTCAATGAAGAAACATTTTGAAAGTAGGGACAGCGAGGTAGAGAGAAGGATGTTCCAATTGACAATGTGCTTCAAATCGAAGCAAGACATAGTAACACCTGAGCATGCAACAGACCTAGATTCCCACTCATCAAGGATGTAGAGATCTCCTCATATACATGTCTTTTACCAATAACTTGATTCGTTCCAAAGTCAAGAAGATCCTCAGATACATGTCCTTTACCAACATCATGATTCGGTCCAAAGTCACGAAGTAAACGAGATAATAACAGTTAAGATCTGTGGTAAGTTTACTTGCAGAAATCAAATTAGAGGTCAATTTTGGGAGACCTAATACGGATGACAGGGTGATAGAGGAGGTTGGTTTAGCCGTACTAGATTCCAGCTATAGTAACGAGAGATGGTGATTTGTGAGGTTGGTAGGTAAAAAAAATAAAATAGTAGGGCTATCTGTCACGTGATTTGTGGCGCGTGAATCAATCACCAATTTATTTGAAGGGGTAACAAGGCATGCCTTCCCTGACTCGGCAAAGTAGTAACTGAAGAGATTCCTTGAGTGATTTCCGAGTATTGAGCAGTTCTAGCATAAATCCTCTGATGGTAGTTGAAGTAGCTTCCTTAAGTGATTTATATTTTGAGTGAATCTATCATAGTACTCTGCCGAAACCAAAACTGTTTTAATCGAGCAGCCTCAACCTTATATCTGAACTCTTCCTTT
>DF363023.1:360-12810 GCA_000787875.1 Solanum virginianum
TTAGAAAACATGAGAAACTTAATTGACTCTTGAATTCTATCGGTGCCACATAAATTGATATAGAAGGAATAAAATACATTATTTTAAAATTATGTAAAAATTACTATAAATCACAATTCACAACTTAAAATATCTATAATCTTTTTAAAAATTTGATTGACTCTGCAAATTTTATTTGCATCAGATAAATTGAAATAAAAAATAATATATATTGGGACCGTGCTAACTGAATCTCCAAATATAGCCAATATATAAATTTGAAACATATTGAATTTTATAATCTCTATTTTTTTTCCTTATAAATATGAAATACTCGTGAGTTATGAAAATTATTTTTTATATAATATCATCAAATGAGCAAATCATAATTTAAAAGTAAGATATAAGAATATTCTTGATAGATCACTATATTGACAAATCACACATGTTCATGGAACTTTTGTTGTTAAATATTTGTTATTACAAGTTTTTAAACATACTAGTATAGCGTACGTGTTTTACACGTATGTGCCTTATCAATTTAAAAATCATATATGAACAGTACTTGCTACTATAAATACAATATTCATGTAAACAAAAAAATAAATATTATTAGTTTGATGCAATAATTTAATCTATTGTGTACCGGCAAGGCTGAGAAAATCAATTCAATCACTTATAATATAGACATATTAATACTTTATGAATACATAAAGTAATGATTTGGAGTTGAATAGTTAGAAGTTAAACAATTAATTGATTAAAATTTAATGCAAAAAAGACTCCTTTGCTGAAAAGAGAATAATAAAATGTCACAGGTTTGATTTCAGCTCCTCCTTCCTTTATACATTGTTATTATGTTTGTCTTTTCATCTCTGCGACTATAAAAGGAGTAGTTTAATGTTTCCAACGTAATTTTACTGATTTTTTTCTTTTTAAATTTGTTATATTACATATTTTTATTAATAAAATATTTAATAATCAAAATTTTAATTAATTTTAAAGTCTTAAATATTAGAATAATAATATTATTTTTCATTTCCCTTCCTTCATAACCTAGACAATTATTTATATAGAATACTCCTAAATCAAAAGTGAATTCTAAATATAAAGAAATTATAATTCAAAACTGAATCTTGAAACTAAATAAATAAAAATAAAATAATAAATTAAGAAAAATACTGAAAAAATATTTTTATTTGAAGTAGAGTATTTTAATGAACGGTGAAAGATTCAAACAATATTTCTAAGGGTCTTCACGTTTTTAATACAGTATAGTTAGATGCAATTTTATAAAAAATTACTAGTCAACAATAGTATTAGTTGCTTATCATTTAATTTTTCTTTAATATAACTTTTTAACATGGTACGAACAGTCTCTTCATGCTAAATATGAGTCTTGTTTGTAAAATTTAAAATGATAGGACTGTTTTATTACTTTACATAATATAAACTTATGAGTTAAGATTTGTATTTGAAAATATTGAAATCCCGATTTTGAAATTTCAAATCATGTTTTTTTTTTTTGGAGAATTTTACTCCATATACGTTAATTTGCAATCATAATTTCATATTACATGTCCCTCCCTCCCCCTCACCTCCCACACATGATTTGGAATATTCCAAATCACGATTTCAATTTATTTTTGTAATATAAAAATTTGACCCATAAATTTATATTTTGTAAAAGAAAGACTCATTATTTTATTTCTAAATACTCCCGCTCAACGTGAAGAGATTATTCATACTATGTGAAAAAATTATATTAAAAAATAAGCATTTATTTCTATTATTGACGAGTTAAAACGTGATGAAAAACTTTGAAATAATCCATAAAAAATTTAATTCAACATTCTAAATTTTTTGAATATTCAAAAATCATACAAAAGTACTATAATTACAAGTCTTATTGTATCAGGATAGTAAAATATATTTTAATTGTCAATCAAAATTCATATAATTCTATTTTTAGGAATCAAAAGGTAACAAATATTTCAAAATGGGGAGAATAATATTGATGGAGAAGACAATGAATAATACATAACCAGCTAAGCTTTGTTTGCTTACATAATAATTGGCCCCAATGGAGGAACAAAATTTTAATTTTTGTTTGAATCTAACTTTTTAATTTTAATTGGTTCAACTTATTAGACTAACTAATATCTCTTCATTTGCTAAGATATTACCAAATTTTTACCTAATCTTTCTACATTACATTACACTTAAATAGAGTTGAGACTAATTTAGAAAATAATAAGAATTAATGATTGGTTTTCTACTCCTATCCATGAATATATATATGAATGTGGTTGAATTAGAATTTTATCCATATTCATTATTTGTATTTGAGTAATAAATATATGAGAATTTTTTTTTTGAAATAATCTATTTATTTTTATAAGATAAGGATAAAATCTTCACACACATAAAATTGAATGAGATTATATTATATTTTTTATTTATATAAAATTACTTTTAACTTTTAATATCAAATATAAATATTAGCACACTATTCTAACTTTTAAAAATTCAATTATACATTAAGATTAAGATATGTTCCTAAAACTTTTAATAAAATTTATGTATCAATTCTTGACACATGTCAAAATTACTCCACCATTCAATACATAAATGTTTGATAGGTACTATCTTTATTTCATCAAATTCAAAATAAGAGATATCAAATAATAACATATAGAGTATAATTATGATTAATGCAAATAAATATTTTATAATTATATTAAAATGAGATAATTAATTTTTTTCACTCATATTATTTTAATTTTCTTTGGATAGAATATACAATTTAAACATAACTTCAAACTTTTAAATATCACTTTCTAAATTCAACTCCAAACACTCTTCTCTTTTAAGATTTATATCTTATCTATATTTAAACAAAAGACATTATCTCCTTATGTCATGAAATCTATTTCAACTAAATACCTTAAAACCCAAGATTATGACTGGATAAAGGGAAAAAAAGCATAATAAAATGAAAAAGAAGAGGAAGATAAAACAATGGAAATGGGGTCCCATATCATGATTATTATTACTTCTCTTAATCAAAAATATTAATGTTAAATCCCTTTTTTTTAACACAAATAAATTCTACACTAATCAAATTTTAATAAAAAGGATAAATCTTCATGATGATTATCTTCTGTTCATTTCTTAAGCTTAAACTAAACTTTCTCTCTCACACAGTCACACACTAAAATAATAATTCCTCACATTCTCTCTATCATCATAACTCTTGTCTCTCTCTCTCTCTCTCTCTCTCTCTCTCACACACACACACACATACACACACTGTCTCTGGGCTTTTTTTCTTTTTGAAACTTTTTAACCTTGTGTATTAACACTTTTTCACAAGGATTCCCTGAAATGCCTAGGGTTTCTTCACCCCCAAATAAGAAAAGTCACACCTTGATAGAGAAAAGGTGAAGAGGAAGGATCAAGATTCGTTTGCAATACATTCTGTTTTTCGTCTTTTTCTAACCGGCAGACAGTTGTGTTTTAACTGATTTTCTTTAATGGTCATTGTAACCCAGTTAAAGATGGAAACTTTGTGATTGTTCAAGTCAAAAAAGGGCTAGTCTTGTGTTTATATTTATTGGGGGTTGCTTTTTTGGAAACGTACATGTGAAGCAAATTAGTGTTTTCTTTTGTTTTTTGTCTTTTTGGTTTCTTATCTCATCTACCAACTGCCACTCTCCATCTAATACTGCGTGAAGATGGAATCTTCTGGATCTTGTCTTTACTTGTTTTTGCTACTTGGGTGTTTGGATTTGACGAATTTATGATCTGTGTGTGTTTCACATGGCTTAAAAAGGGGTTCTTTAGTGAGATTAGCAGATAATGACTGTGATTCATGCTATGATGGTTTCAGAGACTTGGTCATATGAGTTGTTCTCATATCAAAATGATGGGTACCAAATAGCTTTCTTTGAAAATTTGGGGATTTGGGTATTGTAGGTTTTTTTTATCAGTTAATTGTGTATATTTAGTTTAGAAATGGAGGACATTGGGTTATTTAAACAAGCTTGGATGTGGTTGCAATCGAAGAAAGATTGTTACTCGGTTGTAAAGACAGCTGCTGGCTGTTTTAGGGATAAAATTGGAATCTTTAATGAGCGGGTTTGGCCAATTGTTTGCTGTGGGTGTGCAATACTGGGAAAAGTACTCTTTATCTTGTTGAGGTACTGGAAGGATTGTTTAGTACGGGGCTGTCGATCTTTCTTTGCGCTTGGATCCGCGGCATTGCTCCTTATTATGTGGAGCTGTTTTCTAAGTTTGACATCTATGTCATGTCTGGTTTACGTGCTCCTTAGTATGGTATGGTTCTATTCCATTTCCTTTAATTTTCCGCCTGATTTGTGACTTAAAAAGATCTGCTTCCTCTTCATTAATTGGTGATTAATTAGTTTGATCCTGGATTCTATAGCACATGCATTGTACTAGTGAGGCATATAATGACTTATCAAATGAGAACTTGAACATATCTACAAGTTTATTGATGCTTAAATTATTTAGCTAAAGCTCACTGGTCATCTTTCGCTGGAGATACTAAGAGCAAGTACTACAGTCTTTGGTTCTTGTGATGATCTTTTCATAGTCTTTGTAAAAACAAATAAGTTAACTTTGTCTTAGTGTCACATGATAAATTATATGTTGCTTGGTGATGTTCAAGATTATCATGTTGGGGCCTTATTATTATGTTGGGGTCTTACTTTTACCTACTTAGACATGCAATTCATTGAAGCTTAGTACTAGAGGTAAAAGAAATGTACCATAAAAGCAAAGTACCACTCTTTTCCCTGTGTTTTAGGCCATACTAATGTCCATGTGGATATCTGAAGTATATATTGAAATTCAAAATTTTCCAAACTCAAATAGGATATTAAATTTATAGCTCAATTAAAGTGCTTGAAAATCAATTTCATCTCTAGTTCTTGAATGATGAAGGGAAAAACATAGATGGTTGCTGAAAATAAGCTCTTTTAGCTTTCTGTTTAGTCTTGTGCCACTACTATTCATTGGCCTCTTTGTTTAGTCAAAAGATATACTCAGTATGCTATTCTATTTGTTTCATTTCCCGTTTCAGATGGTCTCTTAAGACTCTTCAGTAGTCTTTTGCAGTTTGACTTTCTTTTCAAATTCTCACTAGTGAGATGCTGATGATATTTTATGTTGATTTGTCTTTCAGGGTGCTGCAGGGGCTGCGGTTCAGTATTTGGGTTGCACTCCTGGGCTTTTCATTGTTGGGCTCTTTGCTATTTTAGTTTTGTGGATGTATGCGAACTTTTGGATTACTGGTGTATTGTTTATAGTTGGAGGTAGGTTTGATTCGTAGTTTAACGAAATTGCTTAACTTCTTGTGCATTGATTCTTTCATTCATAGATGAAATCATTCTATTCAGTAAAAATGAGACCTAATAAATGGACACATAACTAGATAGCTTGACACCATTATACGGGTGACACTATTGCTAACTTGAATCTCTTCATCACTTGAGATTTTTGTTTAAATCCTATATGCAACCAAAAATAAATATTACCACTATTTGATTTGTTCTACTACATCTCCACGGGGACATCGATAAGTTTAACAGAGAGGTGCTCTGACCGTCCTTGTTGTATGGGATAAAGTGTTGGCCAATTAAGAAATCTCATGTTCAGAAGATATATGTTGCGGAAATGAAGATGTTGAGATGAATCCGTGGACATATTAGGAGTGATAAGATAGATTATTGGGAGAAGGTGAGAGTAACTTCTGGGACCGACAAGATGAGTGAAGTGATTGAGATGGTTTGGGCATGTGCCGAGGAGGTGCATCGATGCTCCGGTGCGAAGGCTGGTTGTAGGGGATATGCCGAGGGGTAGGGGTAGGGGTAGGGGTAGGCCTAAGAAGTATTAGGGGAGGTTATTAGACAAGACATGACACAACTTTATATTATCGAGGACATGGCTTTAGATAAGGAGTAGAGGTCACTGATTAGGGTAGATGAGTAGTTGGGGTAGAGTGTTGTTTGGCCTTGCTAGGTTTGGTGCCAAGTGTAGAACTAGTTGTGCTTTTGTAGTTTTTACCATATCTTGTTTATTGTATTTCATTTATTACACTATTTTGACATTATTATTTAATTCTTGTAGACTTTATACTGCTTTTCTTATTATCTATTATACTTTCTCCACTGTTTTATTTGAGATTGTTGCACTTAAGCCGAGGGTCTTTCGAAAACAACCTCTCTACCTCCACGAGGTAGTGGTGAGGTTTGCGTACACTCCCTCCCCAAACCTACTTTGTGGTGTTTCACTGGTTATGTTGTTGTACATTCTCACGGGGATGAAAACTCAGCAAGACATTTAGTTAGTTTTAAGCTTAGGTAGGGCTAGCAAAAAAATCCAGATAGTTTACATAGCATGAAACTCGTGCATAATTTTGGACATTCAAAGGCTAACCTGCTGACTTTCAAAGGCATTATCTCAGTCCAACCTGGTGGATTTTGCTTTTTTTTTTTAAAGGCATATGATCTGGAATGTTTGATCTGTGGACTGAATCTACGTTGTTAGTTTGTAGTTTCCCTGTTCTAGGACCACATACAACTTATTAGAAAAGTTTAAAATAGGACAGAAAGATGATATTGTGGAATTGATCCTACTTGTTGACTTGTTTTTAGAAACCTTATGGTATTGCTTCTATCTGATAAATTTCTCAAGTTTACGTTTCCAGTGCAATATTTGTATATATGATATACTGTATTTTCAGAAGTTAGGCATCCTTTGATCCTTGTCTTTGTGGTTTTGTAGGTTACCTATTTTCCTTGAACCATGCAAGACTTGTGGTATTAATGGGTACCATATACGCTATGTATTGTGTCAAAGTTAGAGTTGGATGGCTTGGAGTATGTCTCTCAATAAATCTTGCTTTCCTCTCAAATGACTTAGTGAACTATTTACTCCAGTGGTGTGACAATTTGAGTGAAAGCACGCATATTGAGGATTTTAAAGAGTCTGAAACATTTACTGAGGATGACTTCTCCACCGATTATGAGTCATCCGTTCCTGTGGATGAACCTGAAAAGGTTGAAAAGGTTCACGCTTGCAAAACATTCAGCGACGCTGCTTCTACTTCTACGTCATCAGTTGTAACCAAACAGATAGAACCCCCAGCTAAACCAGTAGTTAGAGAAGACGCAAATTCAATTACTGAGATGAAGCGGATATTAGATAGTGCAGATCATTATGAAGCACTAGGGGTTTCTCGGCATAAGAAAATTGACACTTTACTGTTGAAAAAAGAATATCGTAAAAAGGTATGCTATTTTCTTTACATGTCCTACGTATTATCTATAATGTGACAGGCTTTAATGCCAAGTAATGAGTTTGAGAGACATCTACCTGAGGCTCATTTTCCATTTATCCTAACTAGTTAGAGTGCAACAAATTGATGATCACTCATCCGTCTTTTTGATCTCCATACATGTCAGATCTATACTGCTCACTTGGGTTTCTGGAAATATTGTGCGTGATGATATCATCAGAGAGATTTTTAACCTTTTGATTAGTTTGATGGGTTTGAGTTAGGCATCGAATGTCCATGGCTTTTCTTTGACGCAAGATAACAAAATTTCATGCCTGATCCAATGATATATTTACCTTCTGCCAAGACGAAGTTCAGATTGATGTTAATTTTATATACATGTAATGCGCAGGCAATGCTTGTGCACCCGGACAAAAACATGGGCAGTTCACTTGCCAGCGAGTCATTTAAGAAACTTCAATGTGCATATGAGGTGATCACTATTTTAAAAGCTCAATTATCTGTTTAATTAATTGTTGTTGTAATACTATTGTTGCTTCCTATTTGTTTGATATGCAAACATATTTACTGCTATGGTTTTCTGATACTTTCATTTGCTTTTCAGGTTCTTTCTGATGCTGTCAAGAAGCGAGACTATGACGAGCAGCTCAGAAAGGAAGAATCTAAGAGTGTAATGCAAAAATCACCTAGCACATCCAACCAGGTTCGTTCAAGTGTCTGACTAAACTTCATCAATGTCCAGTAACTCAGACAGAATTCAACGTCTTATCCTGCAATCAAAATTATCAAAGCAGGAAAAGTTCCAATGAGAACTAGTTTTAACAGTTTAACTGGGAAAGAGTAGATTCAGTCCCTACCCTCTCCTTCATTTGAACTATCGTAGCCCTATATCTTGCAATGATGACACCAAATTAAATTATGTGAAATTGTTACACAACCAATAAGATCCATGTCAAAGTGTGTCAAGCTTTTAAGGTGATGCAGAAATTGTAAGGTATCCTGGAACTTTCGGAAGAAAGAATTTCTTTTGGAATGAGAATCTCTATAGTATGATCTAAGATGTGCTCAGCTTTATGATCTTTACTAAGGGAAACTCATGGAAATAGCTATTGATGGATTTAAGAAACAAAAATAAAGGAAATGATACCTTTCTTGCAAGACACCAGTTCCAACGTTGATGTCTTTGAGGTCATAAATAAGCATAACACATAAATATGCCTTTTAAATTTGCCTTTAGTTGGCATCTATGCCCTCCAACTTCGGGTGTGCAGTAGGTACTTAGACTTGTATAAAGTTGAATAAAGTAGACACATGCATCCTATGTGACAATTCACGTCTATGTGGCTCCTACATACATTATGCCACATAGGACGCACGTGTCTATTTGTTCAACTCAAGCTTATGTGCCTACTTGTGCACACTTAAAGTTGGAGGGCGTAGGCGCCAGCTGAAGCCAAGTTAAAGGACACATTTATGTGTTATGTCTCATAAATAAGATGCCAACGTTCATCTTCAGATCCTTCAACAGGAAGACTTGATATTTACAAATGACTTATCTTGTATGGTGCAGGAATCCTCCAACTACTGCTCAGAAGAATCGAGGCGGATCCACTGCACTAAATGTGGCAACTCACACATATGGATCTGCACCAGTAGGTCAAAGGTCAAGGCAAGATGGTGCCAGGTTGGGCAATGATTAAATTCTCTCTTTTAGTTGCTGTTCCTCTCTTTCACTTGTTCAAATATTGATGAAAGCTACTTGTGTACAGGATTGTTGTCAATATCACCAAGCCAAAGATGGGGATGGATGGGTAGAGTACAAAGGATCATTGGTTTTTAATCGACCACAAAAGGTATTTAATTTCACAGTAATTTTGGTTCTCTTGAAAGATTCATGTGAAGTAGTGCTCAGTTTGGTTCATTTACCAGTTCAATTGATGTGCTCAGCTTGGAAATTTGGAATTATAGTATTTTTTATTATGGGTTCTCAAAGCAAGGCAAACATCTTAATAGCATGTTATACTTGTGACTTAGGTCACAAGTTCGAGCCCTGCACCATGCACTAAGTTCGGCATTTAAGTGGAGGGCAGAGGAGTGATTCCATTACTCTGAGTTTTGAAAGTGTTGGTCCCAAGGGTTGGCCCCAAACAGATGTTATGGTCATAAAAAGTTGAACATTTTACTTGATCATTACTGTCAAGTTTGATTCTCAATAGATATTGTATGAAGCAATTTTTGTTTTAAAAAACTTAGACCATTCAAAATCTTTGGACTCTTGTGTTGATGGTCACCTTGACATCATTACAAAGCTTCGAACTGTTAATGGTGCAACATAGCAAGTCCATATCTTTCTCTAGGATTTTCCTCTGGTTTGATTAAATCTTAACTGGATTTATGTGATCAAGTTACGGAATATAGTGTGGTTCTCCACTTTTTAATTTTCTATAAATTACTGTATTTATGTGCTTAGTGGGTAAATAAAATTGACATTCTGGCCAATTAGTGTACCACTACTAGTCAAAGGTCACCTCCAAAGAGTTGAAGTCAGCATCTAGTTGCACGTGAACAGTGGTCTGCCTTTCAGATGTAATTTTGTTGATCATACTTCTCTTGGTGCACCCATAAGATGCTCATTCTTCGTAATGTTTGTTAATGTACATGTCACTCAGGCGGAGATACCTCGTGCTTTCGTATGCGCTGAAGGCAAGATATTTGATGTGTCAGAATGGGCGATATGTCAGGTCAGTATCTCTGTCACTACTCATGTACCAAACCAGATAAAGGTGTAGACTCATCCGTAAGACACTTCAGTTGGCTTCTTTTTTTTCATTTTTACTTCACTGCTTACATGACATTTAGTCTAAAAGTCATTGTCATGGCTTTTTTTTGGCTTGGTAGATCAACATAACGTATGCATGTGTGAAGGAATTTGATAGATAAGATTGTCCAACCTATTGAAAAAAATAAGATCTTGAATATGCACCGGGCATTTCATGAGAACTGTGTCACTGCTCCTGTGGAAGTAGTTGAGAAATCCCACGATGAAAACTATTATTGTAAAAAAGATAGAAGTATGACCTTTTCTGCTAGTAATTGTGTTTACCAATCTCCTCTGTGCAGGGTATGGCTTGTAGACCTAATACCCATAGGCCGAGTTTCCATGTGAACATGGTTGGATTAGAGAAATCATCCCATAGATCCAGTTCAAGTAGGTATCCTTGGGATTTTGATGCTGAGATGACAGATGAAGATGAAGAATTCGAGCTGTGGCTCCAGCAAGCTCTAGCATCTGGCCTTTTTTGTGAGACGCCAAAGCGGAGAAAGACTTGGAGTCCTTTCAAGTTGAGTCAGATGAAAGGAAAGAAGCAATGGAGAAGGTCTTCATGAGTTACATGCATCCAAATTGGCTACTGCTCGGATACCCTTTTTTGTGATGATTCAATATCCACTGCCCCTAAAATCAGGACAAAATGAAAAAAACGAGGATAAAAAGATATGAAGCATATATTAAGGTTTCATATGCATCAACACAGAGATGACCAAGCTTCTCATAAAGGGAGAAGCCATCTGCTGGCTTGGCTAAACAAGTTTAAATGTGCTGGTTAGCTGATCCATTTGTATATATCATCCTAATTATCCAGCTTGCATACACACCACCCTTCTTAGACTCCACTCGTGGGATTACACTAGATATGTTGTATCCTAATTATCCGGCAGCATTTATCTATTGCAATGCTCAGTTTTGAGCTAGATCCTTTGTATTGATTAGGAGGATGAAAACTGAGCAAATCTTTGTACATCTGATTATCCTGCCTGGACTTGGACTACTTGAGGTGCAATAAATTTCAGAGAAAAAATTTGTACTCTGTACAATTCTACATTCAACATTTAAACACGAGATAGATCTACATATTTTTTTTCGCGTGCGTTTATGGAAAATTAATTGATTTGGCCTTGCACATAGTAGGAATTTAGTACACTTAGTACACTGGACTTGCCTGTTAAAGGGGGATAGATTTGGATCAACCAGGTGCACAAATATAGTCCCAACTTTTAGATCCTTGTTTCAGCAAAAAAGCATTAAACATTTATGACTCTTTGGGAAAATTAAGATTTTAGTTGGATCATGATCATCTTACAAACAAATTGGAACACTAGGCCATATTAAATCTGATCCATATTAAATCTGATCCTAATTTCATAAATTACAAAGAATTTAATAAGTTTCCTTATGTTGGATTCAAACTTGCACTAGCCTTTTATCACTTTTGTTCAGATTACATTCTAGAACTGAAGTTTGCCTACTAAAGAGAAGTAAAAGAGTCTTTGTGCAAGATCAGAGAAAATCTGAGATAATATGTCATTCTGTAAAGTCCAAAGAGCAAAACCAAGAGAACAGAATCTGAAGCCCCCATCCCTGGTTCTTCCATATTCGGTCCCTCGTACAGTTTCTTTGGCTGATGTCAGTCTCACAGATTATCTTCCTCTGAATCCTGTAATAAATCTCTGGATGCCAGCAAAATCTGACACCATCTTCACATTAGAGAAGTCACCTTGCTTCTTAGTTTCAATGTAGTGGACTAGGAATTTGCTCTGTTCTTCACCATTTGTCTGCAGCAACATGATGAAAGGGCATTAATAAGCACAATATAAAATGGAGATATTTTTTGCAATGAGAGCAGAAATTCAATGTTCATCTTGTGAGATTAGTCACTATGACTCAATGAGGTACCAGAACTTGCTATTATTGAATGAGTAAAAGACCTTGATCCAGTACATGGATAGTTACCTCAAATGCAAAGAAACCGCCAGGTTTCAACATTGAAACAGCTCCATCGCAGAGATGGATAAGGTCATTCATACCACTTGCTCCTCCGTCTAACGCTAGTCTAGGTTCATGTCTAACAACTTCAGCTTGTAGTCCACCAATATCTTTACTTGGAATATATGGTGGATTACTGACCAATCCCACAAATTCTCCTTCATCATCTCTCAAAGGTTCAAACCAAGATCCTTGCTTTACATGGACCTTTTCCTGGCACAAACATACAAGGCAATGCTCAATTCAAAATTTGCATCCTAAAAAGTTAATCAGTGTTAACCCTCTAGTTCACTAAATCTAAATGTATGAAAATCTGATTTCTGAT
>DF363023.1:12839-27828 GCA_000787875.1 Solanum virginianum
AATCTGATTTCTGATCAAGAAAGTCAAAATTCCCAACTTTTAAGAATCAGAACTTTTGCTAAGCTAATCAATTCTACAACTGTATCAGTTAGCTTCAAAGATCAACCAGCTTGAGAAATCGACAATGTAAATACAGTAATACAGAAGTAAAATCTCAAAGAGGAATGATGATAAGAGTAACAAGCAATCACAACTAGGCCTCAATCCCAAACAAGTTGGATTCAGCGATATGAATCCCCGCCTTCATTTAAGCTCTTCAAACCATACTAAGAGCAACAAACAACAACTACGCCTCAGTCAAAAATAAGTTAGGGTCCGCTATATGAATCCCCACTTTCATTAAAGCTCAATTTAAACCATACTAAGAGCAACAAGCAAATTGCACAAAATACTGACCTCCAAATCATACCTCTGCACATTATAAGATGCAACTGCAGTAGCAACAGGGCTTAAATCAGTAGCAACAACTCTACCAGAACTACCCAAAATCCTAGCAATCCCAATAGCAACTGCACCACTTCCAGTCCCCAAATCAGCCCACAGGCCTTCCCTCAACTCCTCATTCTCCTTAATAGCATCATCCATAAGGTCCACAATCAGCTCAGTCTCAGGCCTTGGTATCAAAACCCCTTCTTGAACACTCAAAACCAAATCCCTCCAATGCTCACACCCAACCACATACTGAAACGGCCTTCTTTCTTCTACCCTTTGTTTCCACAACATATATAGTTCTTCCAAAGACGTCCGAATTGAAACTGAGCTGTTATCATTGTAATTTTTGTGGGGTTGTTCCAAGAACGATTTGGGTGTTTCAATTGCATCTTCAACAAGCCAATTTAGCTCCCTGAGCAACAATTCAGAGTCTGGACCATTGTCTAGTTCCAAGAAAGTGGAACCCACTGAAGAAGCTAGGGATTTAGCCCAAAGGTGCCATTTTTTGAGGTCTGATATGGTTGTTTTGAAGATTGGTGGCCTTAAAAATAGCGGCTTTTGAGGTTTCAATGAGGTTGCCGGAGATGAAACAGAGCAACATGAAATGGGTCGAATGAAGCTCAGCCTCATTTCTTCAAAATCTCTCCTAAATCTCAACCTTCTTCCGGATTAATTTAGCCCCATTTCTTCCGGATAAATTTATATTTCAAATTTAAATTCGAAAATTTTAATCAATAATAAAGAACTATTTATATAAATTAAACATTGAGTCAATCGAATTTTTATATGATACTTAATCATTTCATTCGACCTTATCTCGTATCAATTGAATAAATAAATACTAAGACAAAATTTTACGTGATTTAAGCATTAAGAAAGGAGATTATGTATATTGACTAGGATGACAATATATCATGAGAATGGGTTGACATTTCAATTTTACACTTGAAATTTGAAAAGTAATTGATTATTTCTAAGAGTTCTATTCTCAATAACAAAAATAATTTTACTTTCACACTTCGAACTCAAAATTATTTTTAATTAAAATATAATAAATATTTATTATTTCATCTCAATCATTAATATTGACCCAATTTTACAATAATAATATATTTCATAAAATTTAAGAAGAATAAAATACATGTGAACTTTGTTATTATCTCGTAAAGATAGAAAAATGGCCTTTAATGCTTTAAGTCATCTATCTATACTGTCGACATTAGAAGAGTCAACAAAAATGGATAAACTCTGCAACAAAATTAGGTGTATGTAGCTATTATATATGTATCAATCTAATTTATCAATTTTTAAGTGGTCGGTTTAAATTGACATTTGACAAGATGACAATACCTTAAAAGGAGGAAAGAGGACACTAGTCCGCATTAAAGATGTTTTTGTTTTTTTCTTATATTTGATTGATGAAAACTTTTGAAATTATTTTTCCTATAGAACATTTTTTTAACTTACAAAATAATAAATAAAAACTTTACTTATATGTAAGATAATATTTTCGTCATATCCAACGCACCTTTAAGTGACAATTAGTATATGAGTCATTCATTACTACTATATCTTAAAGCACAGTCCAAATGTGTGTTTAGATTACCTTATTTTTGGTATAGATTTAAATATTAGTCTTTAAAACATATCACTCCAGTTTGTAATATCACGTAGTTTATTAAATTTTGGTGCATTTGGATACGTCTAAAATACATATATATTGGGATAGATAGAATTAAAATTGAGTATAATTTATTTTAGATACACTGTATTCAAATGAATTTGTATGTATATGGAATACATAACCAATAAAACAAATCTTGCTTGCCAATATTTGGTATCCTAGATACACATGATCACATCAGATACATACAAATACATGTATTTGAGATATATAATTATCTTGTTTGTCTCCTTCCGCATCCCACTCACCTCTCTTCTTATTTTATGTATCTGATCACAAATTACAAATATGTGTCTAGGTGTATCTTCCTCAATATATAGTAGGAATCTCTTTCTATTTATGTATCTGATCGCAAATTAAAAATATGTGTCTAAGTGTATCTTCCTCAATATATGGTAGGAAACTCTTAATTAATAGTCAGATATATGTAATTATTTGAAGTATAAGCAGAACTAATATGTATGGTACGTATGTCTAATAAGATTAGAGGTATTTTTAAAAAAGGGGCATATGTATGGTACGTATGTCTAATAAGATCAGAGGTGAATCTAGAAATTCAAGAATATGGATGCATCATTACTTTATTTTTAAAAAAGGGACAAAATAGTACTCCTAGAGGTAGGAATTTAAGAACATGGATGCATCATTACTTCTTTTTAAAAAAAAGGACAAAATGGTACCCTTTAAACCAATGAATCAACTTGTCATTTTGAGCATGAGCTAATATTTAATATATTATTTAAGAATTATACAAGTAATATATTGAATTTAATCGGATGACCATGAATTCCCGTGACCCAAAATTAACCTATAAATTCACCCTTAAATAAGATAGTTTCTCTTAGATTTTAATGGAACTTTTGATTCCGTCAGAAATATAAATTTTGATTTTATTTCTTACTGTATTTAACTAATTATATTTAATTTTTAGTCATTTAAAATGTGCATCTTTGATCCTTTACTCGTGAATATTCACAGACTTTTTAAAATTATTAACCATTTCATAATTTAAGCAACGCATATGTCAAAATAAGCTTGTATTATTACTCCATATATCTTCCAAAGTATTAAATCATATATTTATAGGCAAAATTACTTAATAATATCATATTTAAAGGGCACAAAAGATGTTTAGCATTGGATTCTGTAGCTCTTTATTCAAGATGGGGCTTTTAAAAGATTCTATTTTGTCAAAAGGTCTAAGTAGGAGATGATGTTATGACTTTAGCTACTTTTACCTATAATTCACCTACTTTATACATTAGTGCATTTACTTAGTAAAAAGTCAAATCTATATTATATAGCAAATTGCTAAAAATAACTTAATAAAAAATTATATAAGTCATAAATCATATATCTTTTAATTTTGAAATTATCACATAATCGCTTATATCTATTTATAATTTAAATAAAAACAAAAATTTTGCAATAAATTCTATAAGTACATTTGTGAGCATGCCATTTTAGAATTGAATTTTGTTAAAATTGAGATGGTTGAATCAATTAGTATGCTACACAAGTATGTTTACTAAGTGACAACATTGATAAAGAAGAGGTGTTTTTAATCGGACTATTTCTGATTCATAAAAAGAAAAACAACAATAATATATCCAGTGAAATTTCACAAGTGGGGTTTGGGGAGAGTAGAGTGTACGAAGACCTTACCACTACCTCGTAGAAGTAGAGAGACTGTTTCCTGGGAACCCTCATCTCAAAACTCATAAGCACAAATGACTAGATATGACAAAAAGGGAAGGGAAGGGAACATAAATGAGAAATAAACGACTAATAATGAATAACACCTGACAATATGTACATATGAAAAAAAAAATTAGAACATAAGCGACAGATAATGAGAACACATCCTCCACCTAACCCTATAATACCCCAAGGTCCTGCATCCACTTAACCCTATCACTTAGCCTACTACTCTAATTCACGATGATTCATAAAAAAAATTTCTTTTAAAATGTTTATTAATTTCTAATATATACTAGTCTGTTCAATTAAAATAAGTAATAAATTAATCGAGATTGACTCCAATAATATGATTTTTCAAAAGAAGGTTCCATGCAAATTGTCAAAGCAACGTGGGGTAATTTGACATTATTGACCTTGAAGGTAAATTGCGTAGCCGCGTGGGACTTGGGCAGCCGACGTACAATATAGTCAACTTGTAATTGCATTCAATTCAAGACCAACGTTAATTGATATAATTAATCATAATTAATTACACTGATTTTTTATGAGATCGTTTGCATGCTTATTATTTTACGTGTCTTATACTCTCAATTTTATTAGAATTAAAAATAATTTAATTGTAAAATTTTTCTTTTCATGAAATGAATTTTAGCAATATAAATATTTAAAAATTATTCTAAATCATAGATTTTAATTTTATAAAAAATTATAAAATTATGTCAAATCAAAAGAGTATCACATAAAATAAAATGGATGAGATATTATCTAGTTCTAAAATCACCTTTCACGACTACAATAATAAAAAAATCTAAAAAGTATTTTGATGGATAATTACATAAAAAGAATCGTTTCAATAAGTGCTAATTACCATAATATCAAATACTCCCTCCGTCTATTTTAATTAAATTTGTGAATGAACATATATTAAAAAAAAATTCAACGACAAAATTTAAACTATACTTTTCACTATTCCTCTTTGTGAAATTATAGATATATAGTGTAATTTATCTTTTAGAAAATATAAAATTTCAATAAATAAAAAATAAAAAGACAAATATAAAAGAAATTCAATCATTCATAATTTTGAACAATATAACTATTTTAAATATTAAAAAAACTTTTAAAAATTTAATTAATTTGGGACGGAGAGAATAAAGTTTATACCAAACGCATTTATATCTATTTTATTATGTCCCAACGCGTTCTTTCCATAACTATACTTTATTTTAGAATATATTTTATTCTGAAATAATGATGTGATTTATATACACACCGGTCAAATTTTAAATTTTTTCCTTAAATTTACATAAATATTAGTAACAAGAAATAATACTACTATTCATAAATTGCAAGCTACTCATCTTCCTTCACCTGATTATTATACTACAATCTTTTGATTATTTCTAGGGTTTTCAGCTTTAATCTTTTGGATCCATTAATTCCCTTTTTTCAGTTTCTTACTTTTAGCACTGAATTCTTCTGATGTTGCTTCATTTCTTAGTAATTTCAATTTTTTGTTTGTGAATTCTGACAGTAATCAGCTCTTGTACTGTTTGAGAATTTTGTTTTTTTGTGTGTGTGTGATTATAAGCTGTTTGATAAAATTTCTCAAAGAGAGAATCACAAATTTTGAGGGGGGTATGGGAATTTGTTGCTCTTCAAGTAAAAGCAAGAGTGGTGATGGGTTATGGGATGGTAAAAATGATAGCAGAAGGTCTGATTCCAAGTTGAAGAAGAACAGTTATAGTGGAGATTTCAGCACATTTTTTAGCAAGTTAAGTGGTGTTGGTGGTGGAGGGGCTGAGGAGAAGGGGCTGCATCGTATTCCTGGAAGGCTTTTGGGGAATGGAGCCACCTCCCGTGCTTGCCTGCACACTCAGCAAGGGAAAAAAGGAACCAATCAGGATACCATGATCGTTTGGGAGGTCCTTAATTTTCACTCTGTTTCTATAGTTAATTTGTGTCTCTCTGTTTTTTGGTTTGTCTTTGTATTGAATGCCTCTTATGTCATGAGTGACCAAATCATCAACCTTTTCGTTGCATATAGGAGTTTACATATCTAAAAATTGAATCTTTTAATTATGCATCACATAGCTAGTTCCACGTCTGGATAATTGAAGAGGGATGTGGTAGGTTGATGGCCTGTGTGTAAGTTAAATGATGAATCATCTGGATTTTGTGCTTCCTTTGTGATGAATGTCTCTATGTCATATAGTTAACCAAATCCTCAATTATTTCGTGCATATAGGAGGTTAGATGTCTAAATATTGAACCTTTTAATTATCTAACATGTAGACAGTTCCATGGCCAGGTAAATGAGGAGGGTTTGTGCGAGGTTGATGGCCAGTGTAAGTTCAACTATGAATCATCTGAATTTTGAGTGTGTAGATTGGAATTAACTTACGCATAGAGTCATATCTATGATCCTCTCATCCATCAATTATGTTAGTTGGACTAGCAAAATGACTTATTTAGATCTTGTTCATGACACTTCTTTTACCTAATTAGCTATTCCAGTTTCGTGTTGAAATTTTTGAGTCCTATGGAAGTGTAGTTATTATATGGTGCATTTCAGTAACTCCATTACTTGTCAAAACAAATAATTAATTTGTTCTTATCTATTTGGGTCAGTTTATGACTTGGTTGAAATGTTTCTACAATAGAATTTTTGCTCGCGAAGTGATACAATCTTTTGCGGAGTGTTTGATGGACACGGTCCTTATGGCCATATGGTGGCAAGGAAAGTTCGAGATACTCTTCCGTTTCTTCTATGTTCAGAGTGGGGAGTGAAATCCGGTGTTGATCAAAGTAATACTTCTGAGAACGGAAATACTAACGGAGGTTCACATGTTGATGATGTCTTGGATGATGATTTGATTGAAGCTATGGAAGCTGAGAGCAATGGAAAGTTTCCAGAAATACATCTTCCCCTTAAAAGGTCAATGTTGAAAGCTTTCCGGTCAATGGATAAAGAACTCAAGTTGCACCCAACTATTGATTGTTTCTGTAGTGGGTCAACTGCTGTTTCCTTGTTGATGCAGGTAATACTTCTGTTATCAGTTTTTCTGTTAGCTATAACTTCTTCTGGAATTGAAGCATTTGAAATTGCTGGCTGCGTTGCAGACTGGAAAAAGATAATTTCCTTGTATGTTTGTTACTATCCAAAAGATCAAAAGAAAAACTTTTTCATTTTTGTCGACGTCAAAGAAGGTCATAGTTATTTTCAATATGGTCTTCAGTATTCTGAAATTCATCAAAGTTTGCTATATAGGGTGTTTCAAGGGTTTTTTTTTTTTTTTTTAATTCTAGACTTAACCCAAAATAGCCTCTTTAAGTTTGTCGATAAGGACTATTAAAGTAGGGAGAACCCACCTTAGCTTCTCTCCCCGTAATCTCTTGTTACTTTCTTTTTTCCATGTCTCGTGTTCTTTAACATATCCATCACCCTTTGTTTTTTTTTTCTTTTCATATTCCCATTCTCTTCCACCTTATTCTTTAGGTACTAAAACTACTACAGAAGCCCCCTCATACTACTAAATGTCACTTCCTCCACTACTTTTTTTTTACCTCACATGGAATAATTGTACCCATAATGCAGAAAATTATTGAATCGTTTATTTTACAAAAAGTACAAAGGTCAAATTTATCCAAAGCTCTCAGATGAGTATCGCAAATTCATGACTGTGGTCTGTGAGTAGGAGCAGAGACAAAAAGAGACAACACAATTAGGATAGAGAGGTAAGTATGGTGACATCGATAAGAAGATGCGTGGAAAGGACTTATAGAGGTGCCATGGATGGGTATAAAACATATGCATTTTGGAATTGGTAGATGTGTTCATTTTGTTTGCAGTCATCAATGATTAATGGTGTACCTTATTTTGTGTAAACGGTGTTGATTTTTCTAATGTTTCCAAAATATTTGGGTGCTTACTGATAAAATAAAATTTAAAAACATTTGGGTGCTTATAGATGGGTCTTGCTATAGTCACAGAAGCAAGTTAGTGAGCTACTTTTCCGTATAGCCAATAAATTCCCGAGGACTAGTATTGCACGGTTCTAAACTCTGTAGATAATGCGCCTTCTCTACCCTTCTCCACTTTAGTATAAGACGTTTGTCTATGATAAGGTCTGAACACATTGCTTGCACCTAACCAGAACATCTCAGCGCTGCACACTTACCCCTTGATCAGAGTTCTGGAGGCAATTAGTGAACTTTTATTAAATTGCAGGTCATTGGCTGATAGCTATTCATTGTCCTTGTTTTTGAAGGATTATCGCTTTTGATGTCCTTGCCTAAACTACAACACGTGTTACATCAAACATGAAAACATGATACAGTTCATTTATGTACTGCATCTTTCTATCCATTCAAATATCATTGAATAAAATTTTGTTACATATGTAGGTAGATAAGAGTCCTAAAAAAAAGGTTTTCTACTGACTGCCCTCATATTCTACTGGATGTTTTGTAATATTGTCTTCTTCTTATAGACTATAGTTAACTGAATTTAGCAAGATATTTTCTTGGTCTAAAATATTTATTAAATAATTATTTTCCTACAACTTCTCATTTGACTTGTACATGATGTTGAAACTACTAGTTGTAGAAAATTAGGCCTGAGCGGGAGGGGTTGAATATGATTCTGCCACATATTTGGTTATTCTAGCTATTCTCTAATTGCTTAGCATCCCAAAAGCATTTTAACTGATCATTTTGTGATGTTTCAGGGCCAGGATATAATAGTTGGTAATGTTGGTGACTCAAGAGCAGTGTTGGCAACTAGAGATGAAGACAACTATTTAATAGCTGTACAGTTGACTGTAGATTTGAAGCCTAATCTTCCAAGTCTCTCTCTCTTTCTCTTCTTGATTCAATATATACACTGGGAAGCTGAAATCTAATTGTCCTGTCTTCTTGAAGAAAGTGCTTAAATTTAGTTTTTCAATTGTTTTGTCTTGTAGGAGAAGCTGCTAGAATACGCAAATACAAAGGCAGGGTTTTCGCGCTGCAAGATGAGCCAGAGGTTGCACGTGTATGGTTGCCAAACAGTGACTCTCCTGGCTTAGCAATGGCCAGAGCATTTGGTGATTTTTGTCTCAAGGACTTTGGTTTAATTTCTGTTCCTGATGTGTATTACCACCGCATCACTGATAGGGATGAGTTTGTTGTTCTAGCAACTGATGGGGTATTTATTTCACCTAACATTATTTCGTTACAAAAAGAAAATCCTACCTCATCTCTGAAAACAGACTGAATTTCACTTTCCTTAGTCTGTTTCCATTTGTTAACACTTACTTTTGTCTCACGATGTAATTGCTTGTTCTCTCTAGGTTTGGGATGTCCTTTCTAATAAGGAAGTCGTGGATATTGTGGCCTCAGCCCCAAGTCGCGCTACAGCTGCCCGAGCTCTTGTTGACTGTGCGACAAGAGCTTGGAGGCTGAAGTACCCCACATCAAAGACTGATGACTGTGCTGTAGTATGCCTTTTCCTGGACCATGTACCTGCACCTGATGCTGTAGTGACAGCGACGCAACATGATTTGACAAAGGCCCCTGAAGCCAAAATAAAGACAATTGTTACAGAAGGCAACCATGAAAGCGCATATAGTAACACTGTTTCAGCTTCTCATGTTGCAGTTCTTGAACATTCAGGCACTACGAAAGATGCCAGTGAGATAGTTCCTGTTGATGAGTCAATAGAAGAACAGCTAGCTGATAAGGGTCTTGGACATTCTACGAGAAGCCTAGCTGAGTGCCTTGCAACTGCAGAAGATCAGGAATGGTCAGCCCTCGAGGGCGTTACCAGGGTTAATAGCCTTCTTAGTCTTCCTAGATTGTTGTCTGGTGACAAATGGTCAGTGAGTCGGAGAAAATAGTTGCAAGACATCAAGGCATGATTCCTCAAGGCTAATGTTAGTGTTCTGTATTAGTGCCTCGTGGTAGCAGTAGTAGTATAAGCCTAAAGGCTAGAAAATTGCCCGCAATGTAAACAGCTTCTGTGCTTGATAACCTATTCAAATTGACAATGCTTTTTGGTAGCATATTTATAATTGATGATCACATCTGAGTACGACGACACGAGGCTTCAAAAAGAAATAACATTTTCTTGTGCTCTGTAATATTTTACTTTCATTGTCCAAGATGAGATCCCCTCTGGTGCACTCTAGGTGGGTGGATGTTTTGAATATTGCTGAACAATGTAGATTTGTGTTTTAACTTTAAATATGACCTCCTTTGGATTCTGGTATTGTTCAATTCATTGAGCCAAGTTCAACCAACATGTCAAATTGTCTGGACCTGGAATTTGTCATAAATCATAATGGATGGTTTAATTTGACAATTTTTTTGTTGTTTAAAATGTAGGGATCTTTATTCAAATAGTCAAGATGTGATTCGTTTTGGACGGAAATGTGCTTAAATGAAACAACACGAACAGTAGAGGATTCATATAATCAATTACACATACATGATAACATTACTTATTTTACCTAAATTTTAACATTATTGCAGAATAAATTCTAATTTGTAAAACAGAACTAAGGTTCCCAAGAACACCAGAAAGCAGAAAATTCTCAGCATGGTAAAAAAAGGGTGGACTTTCAAGTGTGTCAAATCACCCCAATTTACATGTGAAGAAAGTAAAATTCCAAGAATTGGCAGCTTTTTAATGCTTGCACTCCAACTAAAACTACAATTGCCAGGTTGCTATTTTGCAGTGGGAGTAGGGACATATAATATATTATACTAAATAAATAAAACCAAGAAAAAATAAATTCTTGTGGAGGTCAGGAATATGATGGAATTATGAAATGGAACATGCAGAACTAGTACCATATTTATTTTAGTAGTACAATTTATTAGAGTGAAAGAAAAAGATGGGAGTGAATTTTCTATACGGTAGAGTTAGCCGTTCTAATGTTTTGTTACTTTCTCAATTTATTCAAAATTCATCAAATTTAAATTCTGAATCTGTTATCCCCTGAGAGGGAATCTGGTTTACTTGGTGCGTGTTGCTTAACTTATAGAGTACGCCCATTTTGGGCATGTCCCTGTAGCCCTATATACAAACTAAGCTATAAATTTATTTTACACACAACAACTCTGAATATCCAATTTGCTATTAATGTTTCCTCAAATGGACCAAATGCTATACCCTTAAACTTTTTCCTCCATTTTGTCTTTGCTCAAATAAATAGAGGATGTTTATGCAAAGTGCTTCTAAAATTTAAAAAGGTAAAGCCAAAAAATAAAAGTTGGTCACCTTTATAAGATGAACCAAAAAGAAAAAAAAAATTCTATCCTTGATATATTTTGTATTTAAATTTATATTTATTATAAATAATTCTAAGGATATTTCGATCATTTTAACAGAAAATTAAAATTGTTTATCATCATTTTTTGTGATTAATGAGTTTAAGTTATACATATTAAAAGTATAATTGTTTTTATTTATATCAGTCGAATACTACTAAGCTCCCTGTTCCATTTTATGCGACATCCTTTCCTTTTTAATCTATCTCAGAAAGAATGTCACATTGCTATAATTAGAAAAAAAATTAACTTTAAAATGCTCTCTTCTTAGCCTTAATGAAATAATTTAAAACCATACAAATATCTTATTTTGGATCCCAAGTTTCAAAAATCTTTCTTTTTTAAAAAATATCATACAACGTCAAATAATATCACATAAAATAAGACGAAAAGAATATCTGTTATAGCAAATATCTATCTTATTTATCAAGATTACATATTACAATCTTTTAGTAGTTTTTTTAATACAAATAAGTCACAAAAGAATATCTATGGTATAACACGCGAACTCATATTTAATTAAATTTTAATATAAATATCGAACATCGTCTGAAAAAATAATCATCATTATTCATCATGAGGTGGGGGTGGGGTTGGTTGCAGGATTGGGGGGTGGCTCAAGGATCTATCACTTCGAAAATGAAACTATACGTGAAGGAATGATTGATTTGGATTACATGTCATTCATTATCTGCTCACCTATATATATATATATATATTTGTATAATATAAACATATATTTCTCTTGTATGGAAATTTGATGTGAATTATCAACTTGTGATTCAGTACACTCATATCCCCTTTTTTTCACAACAAGATATTGGTCCAAATTGTAATAATAACTCTGCAGGTGTGAGTTCATTCACATTATTGACCTTAAATTCAGATAATTGATAATCAATGTAAAATTTATTGTTATATTCTTTTAAAAGAATGATCTATTTTTATTTATAGTCTGTTTAAAAAAATAACTTATTTTCTAGTAGTTGAATCAATAATTATAGTTACTAGACTAGCATTTAATTTAGCTGTGATAGTATTTGTTGGTGCATCTTATATTTTGATCGTAACGTCATTAAAGTTAAACAAGTCGGTTTAGCTTCTTACTTTTTCACCTTTCAAAGAAGTCAAAATTGAAAGGGGTAGGAACGATTCTGTCTACCTTGTTTGAGTTGTGGATCTCCTTCATTACCTTTGAGTTCATTGTTGTTGTTCTGGTTCTCCTTAACAAGGGGTAGTGGGGGAAAAGCCTCAACCCTTTTAACAATACTTTAATTTCAACTTTTGACGTGATATGTTTAAGATTACAAGATTAAAGAATATTTTAATACATTTGACATTACTTTAATTTTAGATCATAAGATTAAAAGGATCTTTTTATTCTCTTAAACTCCGCGTCAATTCAAATTATGTCATTTTTTTTCAAACGAATGAAACATTATATAATGAATTCTCATAATATAATTAATATGACAAAAGAAAATATTAATCAAATTCAATAGCTTTGATTCAAATTCTGTATTTCGAATTTGGCCACTTCCTCTCTCCTAACAAAATTTGGCCACAACATTAGACAATGAAACAAGGTTGGGGAACTTAGATGTATGAACTTTATATAGAATAAATATTCAATTCTTATGTAAATTATATTACATGTTGAATTCTTTCACGTAAATTAATATTATATTTTTTAAAGTCTACCTTCACTTATATTTCTCTTTACATCTCATTCTTCTTAAACTTTATGTCCCCATTTTATTGTTTGTTTAATTTATCTAAGTTTTGACTTTTGATGCAAAATGAGTTCAGACGTAATAGAAAATTGATGCTTATTGGATTATTATAATGAAGATATATAAAACTTGAATTAATGTTTTATATTCCCCTAATTTGCACAATAATCCGTGGATTTAGGGGAACTGTCCCCATGTTTTCGATATTCTGAAGTCCACAAAAATATTAATTTAATTTATCATTAAATACTGTTACAATTTAATAGTATATCCCAAAAACAATAATAATAATTTTTTATAGTTAGTCTCTGAAGGACATCCAATTAAAATCAAAACAAACTACTTAGTACGTTTAGTACTTTATAGTATTTCTAGTTTGATACTCTGAATAGTTTTCATATTTTTGTCCATTATATAAATACAAATACTTCTCTACGATCAATTATGACAGAAGTAAAGCATTAGGTCGAACTCTTTTTGGTGTTAAGATAATAGTTATAAATAGTCATTGACCTTCATCTTTGATTTTGTTGCTTGTTATTTTATCTGATTCAATAATACCGCTTATCCTAGTGAATTTTATGGGTCTACTGAACCAGAAAAAAAAAACAATATAGTGAAGAGGACATAAACATTAGCTCTAGTTATAATTTAAACATGATCGAATAAGAGTTTATTTTTTTACCTACGATAGTCTCATCTCTTTTGTCAAAAAGTAAATAAATTATATTATTAATTTAGCTAGATTAATATCAATTATATGATATATCTGCCCCCCCGCCCCCATTCTTTTGTGTGTCATATGAAGAAAAAAGAAAGGAAGGTTTACAAATTAAACTTCTTTTTGAAATGGAATTAAGTTTTTAAAAAAAGTATTATTACATAAATTGAAACAAAAGAATAATAATAACTTTCATAAATTGATTAAAACAATGAGTTTTGCTAAACAAAAGGGAATCTTTCCAACACTTAATTAAAAACCATATTATTTGATATTGATACATTGATTTGTATATCTTAGGTGTTGAATGGTGTTAATTTTCACTAAAATAAGCTAATATTGATATGCCTACTAATTAAATAGAATAATGTATAGTTATATTTTATTTTATTTTTTTAAAAAATTGTTGTGGGGACATTAAGTATTATTGTGGGATTTGATGATGGGAAAGGCAACACAAAAAGAAATGTGGGAAGATGATCCCATTTGTATAATTTGTAATAAGTATATCCTTTTTGTTTTTTAGTGTCCTTTTTTCTCAAAAAGCTATAGCATAATTAGAGGACAAATTAATTAAATAGTTTATAATTATAAAGTAATTTAATAGTATATGATAAGATCGGAGTCGTAAGATTCCATAAGGATGTTCTTAATTAGTTTAATTGTATATTAATTAATAATAATAATTAAAGAAAATAAAAGTAGTTATGTTGAGAGGAGAAACAAAAAGCACGAATTGCAGGATATGCTATTGTTATTAGAGGAAACATAATTCTTGGATTTTAAACCTACATTGCCCCTAATCAGCTTTACCTAGATTCCTTTCCATATATTTATTTCATGAGTTTAAATTATACTTTTTTCCGATCCTATTTAAATGTCTTAGTTTGACTATGCATGAAATTTAAAAAATAAAAAGAAATTTTGAATATTGTAATTTTATATTAAAAATATGCATCGTCTGTAGTCTTTTAAATCTTGCGATCTTAAACTTATTTAGAATGTTAAATTTGAAAAATTTACCAAATATAAATACATATCCAACTTTTTCGATTCACTCGTAGGACTCGGGCTGTTTGGAGGGAGCCATGAGCATAGGATTCATGAGGAGATAAAAGAAATAGAGTGAATCAAGTATCTATGTCTTACCCTTTCAAAGAAGGGTTAAAAAGATATTATATATATAATATACTCCCTTTGTTTAAAAAAAGATTAGTTTGACTAGGTATGAAATTTAAGAAAATAAAAAAGAATTTTTGATTTTGTGAAGCTCTTTAATCTTATGGCCTTAAACATGCCACATAAAAAATTAAAATTAAAATATTATCAAAATAAATAAGGTTATCTTTTCGAAACAAACTAATAAAAAGGAAATCGTTCTTTTTTAAACGGAGAAAGTATTTA